>JAOTON010001897.1:1372500-1614531 GCA_034440635.1 Lepas anatifera | reverse complement strand
CAATGGTGTCTCATTACATCAAGGAGTATGATATGCCTGAATACCCTCCAAATGGTTAAGTATAATGTCACTTTTTGTCGTCATTGAGTCCTGGAGTATAAATTCTATACATAGCATTTTCGAAGAGGAGATTGTTTGGCAAAAAAAATGTTAAAAACACCGGATAAAGCCTCAGATACTTCCAATAATTTTAAGCTTTCTGTTCCTTATAGCTTATCAAAACTAGATTCTGCTCAGTAACATTTTAAACTACATACCTTCTTCGGGGCAGTGCAGGAGCCGTTAGGCGCTTTCACGCCTATCGTCGAACAAAGGGAATTTTGACTCCACCTTGCCATTGGGTTTAGTTTATGATTTTGACACCGGAAGAAAGCTAGACTGTCCAGATTTCTATACATAATTTATATAAAGGCTACGACATCAGTAGGGAGGTGGCGAAGGTTCTATTCAAACCTGCGTATAGATGCCTATACGTGGGGACTCAAGGAGAGCTAGATGTAAGATAGCACATTAAGACCTCCATGGGGAGCACAATGTATAGTACTATATGTATGTAATTTTTGTTTAATCTAATGTATGGTGGGGGTGTTTTCTTTGCCCTGTCTAGCCCACCAGCGCTCCGTCGTATTTTACTCTCTCTTTTATAGTGCATTTGAAACACCGCCGTACCTCCCTTCTCCTCAGCGTGGTGGTGGTGCTGATGCGATCTTCGATGGAGGTCAGCTCTAAACAGAGCTTCACCTGTCGTAGAGTTGTGTTTCAATGGGACGCCCTTCTCCACCATCAACAGGGAATGGCCCGTGAGACGCTGCGAGGAAGACAACGTGACTGGTCAATTGCGGCATGCTGTAACATCATGCTGCGGCATCTCTACTCGAATATCCTCAGTGCAAGCACAATTTACCAGGCAACTTTATTTGGAGGCTAATTGAATGGAAGTCTCAAAAGTAAAAATGTCCATAAAACCGCTGGATTGTTGATGTATTGTGCTGGTGGGACAGACAGAGTGGTCAATGCTAAAATGTATCACTTTTTATGGATTTTTGTGGTAAAAACAGTGTCCTGTTCTTTTCATCCCAACCAGAAACGCCTACGCATTTCAGTAAGATGAGCTTATCATAAATACATGAAGCCCGGCATCTGCCCCTGTCAAAACGTTACACGCACACTAATTGCCCCCTTTGGGTCTTCATCATCGAAGTACCTGTAAATGGTTTGGGGATGCATTTTGTTCTTCTGATCAGTTTTGCAAGTTGTGTCAAAATTTTAGGTCCCATTCCCGGGTCATCTCAGCAGTGCAGGTTAAGTGACCACGTCCGGCAAAAATGTAACAGCATGAAGTAAATACGTAGAGTCGATTTATCTAAAATGTATCTCAATTACATGAAGTCATGGGTTACTATGAGATGTTAATTGGCATTTTATTTGGACAACCCAGGGTTGGGTACGAGCCATGACCTCTCTTTTGGAGAACTCATAGGTTATGTGATTTAAGCTAAATAACTACGTCTGGAACGAGAGGATACAGCGTTTATGTTGGCGTCACTGGATTTTTCTTATCACTAGAGATGTCACCTAGCAAGATCGTACTATATATCATTCCGATTGAATTTGTTGAGAATATTACAAATGTTTAAATGGTTGTGTTATGGCTTTTGTACGTCAGATGCTGTGACAAAAACATTTCATCACTCCTTATACTCATCAATATGGTGACATGGTTTGGACTCTGAGTGACGTTGGATTTAGGCTGATAAAAATTGACAACAATTTTTCAGAGATGCAACGTCAGGGTGCTAGCAACGTTCACACACTTTTCATTCATTTGTGTGATTTGTGAGATCTTTGCTGGTAAAAATCAACAACCCAATTTTCAAAGACTACGTCAGGATACACCACAAGTTCTACCACTTTTCATTCATTAGTGTGATTTCCGAGATCTGTGGGGTATCTCCCCGCCCCAACAGAAGGTGTGGCTCAGGCCCATCTGTTCATGAACTTGCTAGAAACAAACACATGTTTTAGAAGGCCTTCCAGTGGCACGACCTGTCAATTGCTAACGCATTTTCTTTTTCAGGGAAGTGCTCTCAAGCGAACGCCTGTCACGGAGGAGCGAGTCGGTGGATATGTCAGGGCGCCGCCTCGAATACGCGACTGCTGCATTGCTACTAGCCGCTGGCCGTTGCCGTCCAAATGGAACTCAGCTGCCCCGAGGTGCGGGACGTTGCAGGGCCGACGCCCCTGCGACCCCCGCCGCCCCGGAGCTACCGCGGCTGCGCGGCGAAGCTGGCAACCGCTGCGCTGCCGCCACCATTGGCGACTCTCAAGCATCTCCTACGCTGTCCGTGCAGGTCCGGGGCGCGCCGACTGACCTCGGTGCGTCCCGGCCCGCGCGTAGATAAGTGACTCCACCGCCCCCGCCAGGAAATCGCCGATGGGGGAAACCGCGATCGCGGCCGGAATGGGCCCTCGGGGTGGCTTCAGCCGACACCGAGCCAAGTACCGAAGGTACTGCCACAGCAATCGCCAGACCCGAGGCCGACTGCCACTTTTGTCAGTTGGAGCGCGCAGAGAGAGGTCACAACGAAGACCGCGAGGCTCCAGCCGCGCTGGCTATCCAGACGTCGGGACGGACGCTGGTGTCTATCCGCGAGGAAACTCAGTTGGATGGAAAGTCCCTATCGGTCCCGGTGTTTCCCAGACCGCCGCTATCTCGCGAGAGGGCTAGAGGCAGGAGGTTCGTGGGGCCTGTCTGTGGAGGGACGTCGCCAAATCCTCGTCAGAGACGGCACCTCAACTTCAGTGTCATCAGTCGCGCTCTCCAGCCTCAAGAACGAAAACACGACCGAATGGTGCGCCGTCAGAGTCATCTTGAGCGCACCCAAGATGCCTGATTTCACCCACCATTGACATCTTCAACATCTACCGCCCGCCTATACGCTCGTCTGGCGGGGACGAAGGTAGGTGAACAACTTCACCCTCGAGGCCTTCCCTGCTGGCGACCCGAGCCTCCATCATGGAGGATGTGAACTGGACACCACCCTGCCTGGGATGTCGTCTGTTTAGACCCGGACAGGGTGGACCGCCTGATACATGGCTGGTCCCTGCGCAAGAACTGGCGAATCTCCTCTCAACAACGGCGCTGCCACCCGTGCCAGGTATGGAGGTGGAGACTCGCCTCTCGGCCCCGGATATTGTGCCATGGCCCACCAAGACTTGGCGCGCCGCGCTGTACACGTGGTCGGTTTGGCGCGACCTTGGAAGCGACCACCTCCCCAGGTGGTGTGGTGGCCGGCAGTCGCCCCCGGCGTATCAGAGGAAGACGCGCTGGGCCTCCACAGGCCGAATGGACTGGCTTCACCGCCGACTGTAATGAGGCGGTGGCTGGCACTGTTACGCCAGACCTGCCGGTCGAGGGAATGGCTACACGCGCTTGACCGAGAACGCCATCCTCGAAGCGAGCTCCTGCAGGGATCCCCACGCAGGCCCGGTACCGACCACGTACCCTGGGCCCCTCGACCCGGAGCTGGCCAGTGCGGTGGCGGAGCGCCGGACGGCGAGGATCGACATTCGTCGGGTCCCCTCAGGGAAACCACGGATTCCGATCTGGAAGGCAGACAAAGAGAAGAGACCGCAGGAGGCCGAGGAGGGAGGCAAGAACGACAGCTCTTTCCGGTATTTTGTCACCTAGGAGCTTGTTTCAGAACAAGCCAGCGGCCATTGGCAGCGTCACGAATATTGAGGCGGATGGAGGGGGCGCACGGGACGTATCCACAAGCAAGACAGTGAACAGCGACAGCGGCCGTGTCGCAGTGCCAAGGACCGAGCCAAGACCGAGGCCTTAGCAAACATAAGTACTCCCTCGTGAAGGCAAGAACACCCGCCACCGGAGGCGGGAATGAGCCACCAAAGACCTGACTGTGCACAGCGTGGTGCATCCGTAGCTCCTGTGACAGCTCAACTGCCAGCCCTTCAGTAGAGATGAGATGCTGGACCAGATTAAGAGGAATGAGGTCCAGGAAGCGCCCCGATCCGATAACGTGCATGGAGCACCTTCGGTACCTGGGACCAGCAGGCCAGGATGCCCTCCTGGACCTCGTCAACTGCCCGTGGCGCAGCTCCAGTGGTCTCAATGCATGGAGGAGGCGAAGCCCATCAAACCGATCTTGGAAAGCGAAGAGGAAGAAACCACAGGGCGTCTCAGTTTCGGACCCATTTCACTTACCGACCACATCGCGAAGCTGGGCGAGCGGATGGTCAGAGCGAGGCTAGCCCACCTGCTGGAGAGGGACAGGACAATCCCAGAGGAACAGGTCGGCTTCAAGCGCGGCCGATCCGCTGCAAAGAGAACCGGGAGGACTCACCCAAGAATTCCAAGACGGGTATAACCTCCCGAGGCCGCAAGACCGCCCGTCAGACGGCAAAACTGCCACTTCAGGTTCGTCCTCGTCGCCTATGATTTCTCCCGCAGTTATGACAAGATCGACCACCGGATGTTACTGCTCAAGATGTCGGCTGCCACCTCCCCAAGTGTTATGGCCTCCTGGGTCTTCCAGTTCCTGCGCGACCGCCGCGCCTGCGCGGGAGAGGTGAACGGGAGTGCTGCAGCTCAGGCCGCATCTCGCACCGCGCCGGGCTACCGCAGGAGGTTGGTCCTCGCGCCGACCCTGTTCACCCTCTGGGCGGCGGACCTGGTGGAGGCGGTGGCGGGGTGATTCAAGAGCACCCCTACTGTGTGCGCGTGCGCGCGACGATACGGCTACATTGAGCACCGGGAGTGCGCCGTCGACCTCGCCAGAGAGCGCGCCCAGAGGCTGCTGACACCATGGTCAAGTGGGCTCGGGACTGGAAGATGACCATCGCGGGATCCAAGACGCAGGTGCTCGTTCTGTCCCAGCGCTACCAGGACGCTCAGGAACCTCTCCATCAGGGTGGACGGCGCTGACGTCAGGGAGTGGGCGGCATCTGAAGCTCCTCGGTGTGACCGCCAAACGGGCAGCTTCACTTCGGGGAACATTGCCTCAACCTTCGTAAGAAAGAAAAGCCCCGCATCGCTCAGCTACGTGGGATGGCGCGGGCCGCTCCTGGGGGCGTAGAGGCCACAACTTCGCAATGTGGCTGTAGCGGCTACGTGCGCGGCGCCATGGAGCACGCCGCCGCTGCGCTGGCTGCCCGCTGCGTCGGAGTCACACGTAGAGCTCCTGAGTGCGAACTCAGGGCCGGCGACCGAGCCATCACCGGATGCCCTGTCAGCACCCCTCGCATCACTCGCTGCACTGGCAGAAGCGGGCGCCTCACGGCTATCAGGGGTGCGTCGTCGGGTGCTAGCAGCAAGACTGGCAGGTTCGGCCCGAGCCCTACGGAAACTGAAAGGACGACCACTCCTCGTGACGGCGGAGTCTACCGCCCCTCAGCGCCTGATCACCACCACCGGCTGGCGGGCTGTTGGTGCGAGGGCGCGCTGGAGACGAAAGGGAGCGTCCGACGTTCCCATCGAAGCAAGGCTGCACGTCACCATCCCCCGCAGGGTGGACGCGATTCGCGTCCAATCTGCCGGACTCGTTTTACCTGCGACAGGTCCGGCACATGGGTAATTGGGTACGGGATGTGACGACACCCGCGACCCCAGTTGGCAGGATGAGTTTCGCCCCTCGCTTTCCCGGGCAGAGGCCAAATCGAAACTACCATCCTCATCCTTTCTTGGCCCTCCTAAACTTCAAATCCCACCCAACTCCTTGTTCCCTTTTCCTCTTCTTTCCTTATTTCCTAGTATCTCCATGTCTTTCCACCCGTATCGTTTCTGTCCTCCTAAATACCGCGCTCACTATCCACTGTCCACGATGTCTACAGCCCGGCGACGTCTCCGCGTGTGGTGGGGGTGTGTGCACTGCTCGCTCGTCTTGAGTGTGGAGCCACCTCAGTCGAGTGCGGCGCGTGTCCTGGGCTGGACAGCATAGACCGGGCCTCTTCCTTTTCCAACTCATAACTTCCCAGTTACCCACATTATCCCAGTATCATGGAGGCGTCCTTGCACGTGCCTATGATTCCTGGATGGTCCTGGAGTGTATGTGCTTAGGCCTCCGGCTCGATGTGGCTGGCGATTGGATCCCTCTAATCGCCGACCCTGCGGGCAGGGGGCTCACTTCTCTCGGACCAGCCGGGAATCAGTTGTGACGAGCAGGTGGTGGTCGCTACCACCTGGTCCGATGAAGGGCCGTGCGGGGGCGCTACCTGTCTTTGGAAGGTGAGCTGCGCACCCGACCCGTACCCCGGGATGAAGGAGTCCTGGTAAGCTGAGCTGGGGAGGCGCTGTATTTCGTTCGTGGTCCTCTGGCAACACTCTGCACTTTGGTCTGGATTTCCGCAAGGGGCGGGGAACTCTTGAGAGGCATCGACAAGAGTAGCAGCATTGTAAAAAGTCTGCCGGCCTTTGGTGAGGCTCGGCTGCCCCTCCACTCCTTGGGTGAGGGTCCCAACTTCACCCGAAGGGAGGAGGGGATTGTCCGCGTCCCGCCGGGAGGTCCGTCTGGAGGCTGGAGGTGCAAGGGGGGACCGTCGTCGGGGCGGTGGAGGGTTTGGTGAGTCTCTCTCCCCCTCTGCGACGGCGGCGTCTCCCCCGTATGACCAGCCCGTGCACGTCGTTTCGCCCTGTAGCACCCTCGTTGGAAGGGGGCGCACGTAGCTGGCCGAGAGGTAATCATACTCTCATGGATACCACACGCACCACAAATCCCTCTCCCGCACCCTCCACTGGAGGTAGACACCTCTCAACCCCTAGAGGGGAAGGGACCATGCAGACACACTGCGCCCAAACCGCAAAAGACGATGAGCCGGACTTCCTGTCCTCGCGTTTTGGTAATGAGGGGACTGGATACATCCTCATCCCTTACGGCATTTCTGTCACCATTTAAGCAGCGAAAGGAGGCACTAGATCGTCTGGGCAAGGTCGTGAGATGCTGACGAAGTTACGTAAGGACGGATCGTTGGAAGTTGAGTTTGCGCGAACCGAGAAGGATACCGAGCGTGCACTCTCCGTGACGGAACTGACGTTCCCGAGGAAGGACTCGGGATCGAAAAAGACATGCTAAAATCAACATTTCAGTAGAGGCACACAGAACCAAGAACTTTAAAGAGAGGCGTGGTGGATAGTCAGGAGGCCAAGGGGACTGTCTGAGGAAGAGACTGTGGAAGGACTTCAGAGAACTCCGATGTGGTGGAATTGCGGGAGGATTCGTAGGAAAAGTGGAGATGTACCGCTGCTCGACACTGACGCACTATTGCTCTTTCGTTTGACAAAGAAGAAGATACAGAATCACATCTTTGTTTGGATATTCAGGAAGTCGAAGGTAAGGGCCTTCGTTATGCAAGCCCCATGCGATGCTTAACACACATTGCCAGAAATATGGACACAGTGCCCTTGGTTGTGCAAAGGTAAAGGTGACATGTGGGAAGTGTTAGTCGTAACACCACAGCACCACTGGAGTCTGATGCCGAAACAGTGACAGATGTGCAAACTTTGGGAGGTTGCCGCAGAGCAACAGACCGATCATCCCCAGAGGACCTCTAAGAAAAAGAAATGCACTATCCATAAAGACCAGGCAACCGTATCAGTTTCCGTGAGGGACTGGACGCATACGAGGCGTCCCCCCCGCGGCAAAAGTTTCGCACAGGTAGCCTCTACAGGTATACCAAACAGCCCCAAAGGATGACCGCGGAGGAGGTCATCCGCTCCTGCTAACCGTGGCGGACTTGTTCGCCTGGCGAGAGGATGGGGCTGGTGTTTTCACGCCAGCCCGCCGCCCCGCTCCTGAGGCCCGACGGCAGTACCTCCTCCGCGCGCCCGCCGTGGGGGGGGAGTGAGGCGGAGTCATCGCCCTAGCTTCTGTCTCTCCTCATTCGGCCCCCGCCGAAGAAGATATTAGGAAAGGGGTCTGTCACCGCCCCTAAGCACCAATAGCCGTCTCCTGGTGTACCCGATGACTTCTGCACCAACACCTGGTGCGCCTCCGGTGGATTCCCGCCGAGTTTCAGAGGGATGGGTAGTCGTGGGACGAGGGGAAAGAAGCCTCTCCCGCGGGAGGCGCCGCCCGCCGTCCCCCTGTCATTCCGCACCCGTTGGCGGCGCTTTGCTGCAGCGCCACAGCCACCACCCGTTTCGGGTACCGAGACACCCAGCCAGCACAACTTCCTACCGACACTGCCTCGTCCCACTGTCTGCAACAATGCGAAAAAAATTTTGAGGAAGTACCGCGCGGTAAGGTCTCCAAACAAAAACGTCCGGCGGGCGGTCTCTCCAGCCAGCTCCAGGCCTCGCGCGCCCGCAGTAATTCCACCGAAAGCGGGCAAGGCCGCGGACCGGTTCGCAACCGGCTGGAGTGGTTCAAACGGCGGGGACTAGCCAGAGGGAACCACACGGGAGTTCCGGCCCCCCTTGGAAGGGCTAGAGGTCAGTTACCGTAGGCGGAGTTCTTTTCTTTTAATCCCACTAAGCCCGTTTCCCTTTATTTAGACTGCAGCTATTGCCATTCAGTCTGGGACTGCCGTAGTATTCGCGCGAATCTTTCTGACCTGCAACACATTCTGTCACGGAGTATAACCTAATGAATACTTTGCCTTCAAGAGAACAAAACTGTCGCCACTGGAAGCCTTTTTAACCTACGACAGTTCCAGACGTTCCAGAAAGGACGTTTTCAGTAGCACCATTGCTTTCTAAGGTGGTGTTTATGGTGGCAGATTCACCACTGCACCCCAGTGCTTCCCTATTCAGCTTAGACACGGTTCTGCAGGCGGTGGCCGCCCCGGAGTAGATTTAGGATTTGTGAAAATCAGAGTTTGCTCTATTGACCTCCCTCCTGGTGGCAACATTGATCTGCCATAAAGTCTTAATGCTCTTGTTGATAACTGCAACCCCACTTTTTGTTCTGTTGGGCGACTTTAATGCTCACAACCACATCACCTTGGGGAGCGTCCTACGGACAGCTCGTGTACCGGAGGCCGAACAGTTGGAACGTTTCCCTCCATCTCAACTCTCTCAGCCTGCTGAACACTGGTCGTCCCACTCACTTTACCCTGCCTTCTGGATGCAGCTCTCGGCTATAGACCTCTCTGTCTGCTCACCTTCACTCTTTACCCAGCTCAGCTGAGTTACCCTTGAAGACCTCCATGGGAGTGACCACTTTCCAATAAACATCCGTTCAGCCCGGTCAGCTGCCACCATAGGTTCTGCCATCCAGGTGGAACCTCCGAAGGCAAAGCTGACTGGGAGGGCTTCCCGGGGCGCATGTGGCCCCCTTGGATGCTGTAAGTGCTGAGGGGTTCGGCAGCGGCAGCAGTAAAGCATCATTTAATGACCATGAATCTCTCAGCAGCCAAACGTTTTATCCCAATGACTTCCGGCAAGAAAACGAACTCCTGTCCCTGGTGGAGACCCCGAATGCCGACAAGCGATTTTAGAAAGGAAACGGCTTTACAGAGTACTTAAAAGACACACAACGACGCCTAACATAATAACGTTTAGGCGCGCGAGAGCCGATTAGCGCGACGTAGTTACTAGTTAACTCTAAAAAGGAGATGGTGGGTGGCATATATGTCAATACAATCAACCGTTTTACTCCATCTACACAGGTCTGGTCTCGTATTCAAAGTATACAAAGGAAAGCATCGATCAACACCTGCCACAGTATTAGAGGAAAACGGCGTCAAAATCAGCAATCCACAGGCAGTGGCTGACCGTATGGCTGCAGCATTCGAGGAGCAAGATGTGGCAAGGGAGTCCCAGGATCTGCCGAGTTTTGTTCGCTTTCCGGGAGCGAGAAGAGAGAACACCGATTAATTTTGGTAACGACAGGTTTCTGGCTACATACAACATTCCTTTTTCAATGCGTGAACTCCGGGCTGCACTAAACAATGCAAAAACGTGTCTCCGGGACCTGGCACAAATACCTACGAGATGTTGCGGCACGCCCCTGACTGCTCTCTTTGTATCACTGCTTGACATATTTAACTATATATGGACGCAGGATGACTTCCCAGACCAGTGGCGCGAGGTCACCATAATACCAATCCTCAAGCCAGGAAAGCCGATGGAGTGTCTCCTGATGACTTTCGCCCGATATCTCTCTACCTCCTGTGTGTATAAGCTGCTTGAAAGAATGGTTAATACTAGGCTCGTGTGGTTCTTGGAGACCAATCAACTGCTTTCGAACATCCAGTGTGGTTTTCGCCGAGGCAGAAGTACTGTCGACTGTCTTCTTTCTCTACGATGCCTGATATCGTAAAGGCTTCTCTGAAAAACAACACACAATAGCTATTTTCTGGGAAGTAAAGCGGGCCTATGATTCGGTATGGAGGCATGGCATCCTGAAAAGGTGTTCGGATTGGGCATACGAGGTCATATGGGCTGGTTTTCTCTCAAATTTCTTTGGCGAAGCCGTCCTGGTTTAGATTCAGGATAGAGTAGCGTGCAGTCAGAGGAGCGAGAGCGCAGGGAAACGGAACGGCCCAAAGGTAGCGTGATCTCTGTGACCACATGTTCGCTATCGCAATCAACGACATATCACATAACCTACCATGTCATATCAACACAGCTCTGTTCGTAGACGATTTCAGCATGTGGGTAACGGCACGTCGTCCACAGCCGCTGCCAGAAAGGCAGCTGCAGCTCGGAGCCTGACAAAGAAGTTGCAGCGGTGGAGCTCAAAAATGGTCTACAGGTCTCAACGACAAAAAAGAAATGTATACATTTTTGCCGCAGACGCAGTCCGTGTGATGATCCCACATTAACTATGTATGGAGAAAGAATCCAGGTAGTCGCACATGCACGGTTCCTGGGCCTGACATTTGACTCTAAGGATTGACCTACTTATAACATCACTTTAAGGTTGTAAAGGGAAGGTGCTTCGGGGATCTTTTTTGGAATGTTCCTGAAGGTTATAACTAAGCTAAAGTGATATGGCGCAGACAGAAGAAACACTTTTGATGTTGTACCCGATCGCTAATCCGATCAAAAATTGAATATGGCTGCATGGTATACGATTCAGCCACGGAGACAGCAAAATCATGCTAAATACCATACATCACAAGCTGCCGAACAAGAATTATCATCAAGGTTTGCGTTGCGCACATCGCTACCGCCAGCATACTCGTCGAAGTGGCCGACGAGATGCCAACAGACTTGCGACGTCGTGTCCTTGCGATGAAATACGCTCCTAAAAATGAAGCAGTCTCCAAACCATCAACATATAGTAAGCTATTCATTCAAGACATCAGACCACTCGGAAGAAAATCTATCCCGGGAAACAGACACCCTGGTCTCAGGGTTGGAGCGTGGCTGAGGGAGGCAGGAAGTTGACTGTGAACAGGTTGAGACTTTCCAGAATCCACTTATTTAGAACCATGGACTCTCCCAGAGCCTCAGGTGGACACCAGTTTGCTTGTTAAGACCAAGAATCTGCCGCGCTGCTTGCGGTCCGGAAGCGATTTTCTGGGAACACGTAAATGACATGTATTCAGGTTTTGAGATATATTATACAGACGGATCTAAGACGGAGAGCGGGGTCGGATGTGCGTATGTAAGTGATGGAGATTGAAAAGCGGTATGCACTCCCTGTGACAGCATCAGTTTTTACTGCTCTGAACTTTACGCTATCTTCCGAGTTTTTAGACCAGGGTGTTACGGTCGAGGAGACGCAAATGCGTTGAATTTACTGACTCCTGTGTCGTCTTTGCCAGCTACTAACATCATTTGATTTTCACCCCTCATCGTCATATATTTCTGGAACTTATTCGGAATGAGATGCACAGAGCACACTGCCAACAAAAACAATTAACACTGGCATGGGTGCCAAGCCACGTGGGAGTGCCTGGCAATGAGCAATGTGACACTGCGGCGAAAGAGATGCGTCACGGGGTATCGTGCCGTCAGGAATAAAAGTGCCTTACTCCTGACTGTTTCACCCTGCCATCAGGCGAAGTATGCATTCGAGTGTAGGCAGCGGAGATGGGACAATGATCCCAAGGGCTCCAAATTGCGCCTTATGAAGCCCAGGATCGGCGCGTGGTCATGATCCAATGCCCATGGTGCAGAATGGCGAGACGAGGTTATTTTAGCCAGATTGCGTATAGGACACACACACTCCACTGACTCGTTTTCGCTTCTGAGAGGAGAGGAGCCACCGGAGTACCCGCGATGTAGGAACACCTCTCTATTAAGCATGAACTCGCAGACCGCCGGGACTTTGAGATTGAGGGGAGGGCTCACTTCCCCGCAGATTTCTCACTCAGGACCCTTATTGGTGGAGTAGCCGTCAGTCGATGTGGCAGCAATATCGGCTTTTCTAAAGAGTATCGCATTCAATGTCATTTAATCACCCTCGTAGTTTTTTTCTCCACTTCATTTATGTAGCAGACACACACAAATGGTAACACCACAGGGTTAGTACTTTTTACGTATAAACCTCCTTTTATTAGCACTCTGACCTGTTACAGCCCTCACCAGTACTTCTACATTTAATATTATGGGCGCCATACTTGACCAAGCTGTCGGAGCGCCCAAAAACCCCAACAATGATGATGAAGACACGTCACCATCCCCCTTTGGGTGGATAGGACTCGCGTCCACATCCGCCTGGATGTCGGCCCCGGACGCCCTGCAGCTGGTGCCGGATGCGCGGCGCCGTGCCGCCGCGGAAGGAGCACCTGTGCACCCTGCCAGACCAGGCCACCTGTGTACTGGAGTGAGCGGCTCTGCGGAAGGAGGAGGGAGTGCCGGCGGAGGAGGGCCCTCATTGTGTGCTCCCCTCTGAGGATGAGCACCTGGTCACCGCCTCGGCCGGGAGGCTGTGCAGCCCGGCACGCGCGCCGAGCTCGACCGCCATCCGAGCTTGGCGCTGGAGGAACTTCTTGGAGATGGGGAGGCGCCCCAGTTGAAGTGCCCCATCGTCACCTCTGCACGGACTCCTAGGCTGCGCTGTCGACTCTTGCGAGCGGCGACGGCGCCCCTAGCAGACCACGTTGGGCGCGTCGGTGTGGCACCTTCGCCTCCAAGCTGTGGCCAGGGGATAAGATATGTTCCTTCAGTGGGCAGCCTCCTGCCAGAGCTGTCGACCGCGCCGCCTCAGGGCTTAGCGATACTGCTAGTCGGACAGCCTATTCAAGCACATCATAGAGGACCGGATGCCGACGGCGGTTCTCACCGAGAGCCGGGAAGACGTCGTCAACGTGCACCAGCTGAAGACAGAGTCACTGGGGGGCTCTCAAACCAGTACCTGTACCGCATCGACCGTCTTCCCTCCCGCCAATGTCAGCAGTGCGCGGACCTGGCGTGCCTTGCGGCGCGCTGTCTCGTCTGCTGCCGCGAAGGCTACCGGATGATGCACCCGAGCACGTCCTGCTCCGGTGCGCGTGCCTGGCGGGATTGCGGCACCACCCCTCATCGGCACCATTCATCCAGATTACCCGTTGCACAGCTCCGGGACGGAAGACCATGGCGGCCTTGGCCCGCAACTGCGCTACGTCATCGAGGGCCTCTCATGCAGCCGGCCGTAGGCTGGCCCGAGGACTACAACAACAACAACAGCTGATTGATATGGAGCTCCGTGCCGCAGCCAGAGTGGTCTGGGTCGCCCACAGTCAGAACCCTGTGGCTCTCATGGCGGAAGCAGGCCCCTGCAGCCCCCCTTCGCCGTGGCGTCCTGGTCGCCCGCATGATTTGTTGGGCGAAATTATTTCCCGCAGAAGACCCGCTCCGAGTCACGGTGGAGACAGCAGCCCCGACACCCCGTTCTGTGTACCTCAGGGTGGCGTTGGTGAAGGCCTAGAGGTTCACAGACATGGCCTGCGTGACTGATACGGCGGTGGAGGAGCGGTTGGGCACTGCCCGCCGTGGCGTGACTCAGGGAGTCCGTTCGCTCCGATCTGGATGAAGGACCCAGTGGCCACCGCTCAGCTCCCGACTCAGTCTGACGCACAATCGTTGAACAACAATTGACTAACCTACCGACCCGGGCCACCTGGATCTATTCAGGTGGATCCGCCACCACCAGAGCTGCAGCAAGCTGGGCGGAGCGGAAGCGTCTGCGCCTCGTCATACCGTCCGGGTAGATCCGAGGTGCGTGCACCAGCTGGTGCTAATGTTTTTCAACACTTGAGAGGGCTTGTGCCCTGCGGGTTGCACTAGTTGACTTCAGACGTCTAGAGGAAGAAGACAGCCACGGCCCCGGTCATCATTCGCACAGACTCCCATGCCGCCCTCTCTTTGCTCCCTTGGGGCGCCGCGGCACAGACAGCACCTCTGGGAGCGGCCATATAGGAGATGCTCACTGCCATCGCGAATCACCCACCCGACCTCTGCCCCTGCAGTGGGTCCCGGCTCCCTGCGGCCTGCCGAGAAATGAGAGGGTGGACACAGTGGCGACAGGGCCTCCGGCCTGCCCCAAAGCTTACCAAATCGAAGTGCAACGCCCGTACTGTTGGACACACTGCCAGAATTTTGAGGCCTCCTCAAGAGACGACGGAGTCGACCCCAACACCTGAGAGAACAGTTTCTGGGTCAGCGAGCAACATTGGTCTAATTGCTGGCACCACAGTAACATGTGGGACCACGCGCTGTCATCCATCGGTCAGTACAACCACCAGCCAGCCACCGCGGTCACGGTGTGCCAGCTCCAAACCGGGCGCTGGACAGGCTTGGGATGGCGCCTTGACCGGATGGGACACCGACCGACACCTCACCTGCGCCCCCTGCTGCAACGAGGCCTACTTCGTGGCCATCACCTGATGTGTAGCCCTCAGTGAAGAAGTGGGCACTCAGACGCACGTGCCGCTGCGCTACCCGTGCCTGTGCGGGATATGTCTTCTGGGATAACATCTGCAGGTGCCAAACTCAGCATGATATGAAGATGCTAAATGATAAGGTATTCCACTGAGAAGAGCCATCTTATTGTCAGATCAGATAACGCATCTATGAAATCAACAAATTATGCTGGGTGTTTTACCAAAGCAATCATTTCAAATGCAACCAGTTGTTTTGCGGGCTCGTTTTATCTTCCGCACGTTTCTTTTTGTTCTCTTCTGTTTGCGGCTTTTTGTTTTTTGTTCTGTTCGTTGGTCTGATTCGATTAGTGTCTTATTCTTGATCTCGCCGAACACTTCTTAAATCCTCCCTTTACTTGCTGAAATGTCTTCTCCTTGTTTTCGTTTTAGTTTTGTTTTTGTTTTGTATTTGTATTGGCTTCGGTTTTCTATCCTTATTTTCTTTTAGTAATGGTTTCGTTAAGACTAAACAGCACCCAGCATATGTGGGTCCCGCTGCACTTATCTACTGTACTTATCTATTAATAATTTAACTACGTTTATTTGTATTTGTTCCTGTCTGCTTTTATTTGCCTTCAACTTTAACTGCTTACCAAGTGTGTTTTGGCATTATATTTTCTCCTCAGTTCGTTTGTTCTGTTTCGTTTGTTTTTGTATCAGCTTTTCTCGTTTTCGTAATCTACGTGCTCGCCTGCTTCCTTTGTTCGATGCTGTATGCCTATGTCTTCCTTTGTTTTGCTCCTTATTGCTTTGCTCTGCTCATGTCATCTTTATGTTCTGTTCCACTTACTTCTGTTCCCTATCATTTATGTAAAATGAATGAAAAAAAAGATGATGTAGAAAATAAAAAGTGTTTTAGCTCACAAATGAGCATGTCAAGTCCTCTGTATAATTCAGTTGACTCCAGCACACTTCTGCCCCGTGTTGTGCACTGCATCAAGAGACGTTTGGTGATGCCACTTTACTACAAATGATAATTTTGCGTATTCCACCCGAATGACAATACACGGAATTATTGTTGCAGTGTGTCTTACGTCTCAGGTTTTGCAGCTCAAGCGCGGAAGTATGTGAGTAACATGCGTGAACAGCACGGAACTATTTTACGAACATTTTTGACATTGAGAGCTAGCAAGGAACGTGCGAATCGTGCTGATGGAAATATAAAGACTAGGTCAGCCGCCTCTTGACACGGTAGAAGGCAGTAGCCTCCCCATTTCGCAAGACCAAAGCTGAATACATCAGCTCCTTAGATAATTTACGTATTATGCGTATTTCGATAGCTTTCCACCGTTTGATACGTGCTCCTGAGTTCTGGTTCTGTACAGAAACTGTCTTCGTCTTCCCCTTAAGTCAATTTCCTTCGCTAGACGTACTGGACCAAAAATGAACTTCACCCAAAGCACCAGTCATTCCCTGCTGGGACCGATGGGCAGGCCAGTGGTCCATCTGGGTATTACAGCAGAGTGGGATAAACGTTCACCCTCCCTGTGGTGAAGACAGCGTGATTAAAGCCGTTTAACTTTTAGAATGAAAATCGGAACGGTTTAACAACGGACTGAGTACAGGGCGGCTTTATCCCACCGATAAGAAGAACAATTGATCCACTGGTAGTCTCGGTGTCCTGTGGCGATGACCTTGTTGGGAAACGGTAGGGATATAAAGAGCCGCGATGTAACGCTTCGTTTCGCATAAATGGCAAAATGATGTATGATAACATCGCTTGTAAAAATTGGTTGGGCTTTACGCCCACCTTCACCATGTCCTCGCTTTACTTCGACCGTTTTCACCTGAACCGAAATTCAGCGGTTGAAACACCCTTGAAACCGGAGAAGACAAAAATGGGGCTGAGGTACCGGTATGTATATCAGGTACTTACATGTATATAGGTACTTACATGTATATCACCCCTTCTCATAACACACCACTCTACAAATCTTGAGCTTTTCTCCGGTGAAATCTGACGTTAGGTTCCCATGCCCCTATTTCCAGAGGGAAAACCAGGAGGGGTACGAGCTTAGCGACTCTGGCGGCGGCGATGTCCTCGGCGGCGCGGGACATGACCTCGCAACGTGGTCGCTGTGGCGGCGTGGCCCTGTCACATCCCTTTCAACGGACCAAGCTGGCGCACTGCTGTGGAAGACGGGTTGGCTCCGGTTAAGATGGGTTGGCGGATATTCTTTACTTTACTGACGTCCTGAAAAGTCCTTGCACTACTTAGCGCAAATCTCACACAGGGAGACGACCTGTACGGCTCCGGGACGACGTGCCATGTCCAGGATCCGATGGTAGTGGTGGTAGCTTAGTATGGACTCTTCAGGGGTCGATTGTGGAGGTCACCAATAGCGGTGACCCACGATTCCCTCTTCTTGAGCCGGGACAGCTCAGAGGTGGCATGGGCTAAACTACGGTAGCGTAAAATCTGTTTACATTCTGATGCATCAAATCCCATTAACTCGGGACCCACCGAGAACGTCAACTGTAGGACCAATCGATTTGGCCCGCGCAATTTTCTTACACAATCGCAATTTCGTCATAGCCTAGCTTAGAGGGAACAAGTAGGCTCGAAGGCTTGAAGGATAGTACTGAGTTACGAAAAAAACGGCTCAGGTAATGTAGAGTCAAGGTCAGGTCAAGGGGAATCACAATGCCTGTTTGGCGCCTCCGTGACCCCGGGAAGAGGAGAGCTATTCTAATCCCCTTCCGGAAACCAGTAAGCCCGAATACTAAACAGATAGTACCAGAGTTACTAAGACCAAACAGATATGAGCTCATGTAGAGTCAAGGTCGGATCAAGGGGACACATTCAACTTTTCGGCGCCTCCAATGACCCCCAGAGAGAGAACAGACGTCCATGAAGTCAGCAACAGATTGGCATTCGGATTCGATGACGAATTCGCCCGGAAAGGCGTCTCCTGCGATTTCGTTCAAATTCACACCATAGGCTCCCCAGGCTCTTGCTTCCTTCCTAAAGTGATTTATATCACATTCACCCGTTCAACCGCTAGAGGTGAAAAAGTAAAGTTCAATCAGAAACAGCGTCTCATGCTATTTCAATTAAATTCACGCACAGGCTCCCCTTGCCCTCCAGAACTCATCCATAAAGTGATTACGCCATCACATTCACCTGTTCACCCGCTAGAGGTCAAAAGTGAAATTCACCTGAAACGGCGTCTTCTCCGATTTCGGTCAAATTGCCACACCATAGCGTCGTCGGGCCCTCAGCGAATTCACCCCTAAGAGCGATTGTACGCCACATTCACTCGTTCATCCGCTGGAGGTGACTAAACTGAAATTCACCCGAATCAGAGTCACTGTTTTGCTCAAATTCCTACCATTGGCTCTCTGGTCCCTCAGCAACTCATCAACTAAAGTGATTTTCAGTCACATTCATCCGTTCACCCTCTAGAGGTGAAAAAATGAAATTCAACCGAAACAGCGTCTTCCTGGTCGGATTCAGGGACGGATTCACCCGAAATGGCGTCTTTGCAATTTAGCACAAATTCACACCATGTGCTCCTCAGGCCCTCAGAAATTCACTTTATAAGGTGATTTTGCGTCACATTTTTCCCCCCCCCCCCCCCCCCCCCCCCCCCCCCCCCCCCCCCCCCCCCCCCCCCCCCCCCCCCCCTGTTCATCCGCTAGATGTGAAAGAAGCGGAAATGCCGGAACGGCGTCTTCAGCAGTCGGATTCAGCGACAGATTCAGCCCAAAATGGCGTCTCGCTGCTGATTCAGCTAAAATTCAAACCATAAGCTCAAACAAACCAGTAGCAACTCACTTCTCAAGTGATTATACGTCACATTTTACCCGTTCATCTAACTAGAGGTGAAAAGTGAAATTCACCCGAAGCAATCTCTTGCAATTTTGTTCAAATTCACACAATATGCTCCATGGGCCCTCAGCAATTCACACCTGAATTGATTTTACCTTTTATTCTTACGTTCACCCGCTGAAGGTGAAAAAGTGATATTCACCAGAAATGGGGTATCCTCCGATTCTGCTCAAATTCACACCATATGCTCCTCGGGCCTCCAGCAATTCACCCCTAAAGTGATTATACGTCAAATTTACCCATTCTACCGCTAGGAGTGAAAAAGCGAAATCCACCCGAAAAACCAGTCTCTTCCGATTTTGCTCGAATTTACACCATAGGCTCGTCAGGTGCACTATAACTCACCCCTAACGATTTATTTTCCGATATCACATTTACTCGTTCACCCCGCTAGAAGTGGAAAAAGTCAAATTACAGCAAACAGCATCTCCTCTGATTTCTGCTCAAATTCACACCAAAGGCTCAAAGGGTCCGTACAGCAACTCACCCCTAAAAATAAGATGATGCGTCACAATTACCCGTTCATCTGCTGGAGGTGAAAAGTGCAGAAATTCACCCGAATTTTTTTTACTTACCTCTCCCCCTCCCCCCCTGTGATTTAACTAAAATTCACACCATATGTGCCTGGGCCCTTCAAGCAATTTACCCCAAACTTATCATACGTCACGTTCACCCGTTCACCCGCTAGAGGTGAAAAATTGAAATTCACCCGAAACAGCATCTTCAGTGACGGATTCTGGCCGAAATGGCGTCTCCAGCAATTAAGCTTAAATTCACCCTATATGCTTCTCAGTTCCTCAATAATTCACCACTAAAGTGATGATTTTTACGTCACATTGCCCGTTCATCCACTAGAGGTGAAAAAGTGAAATTCACCCGGAACAGTTACTCCTCCAGTTTCGCTCAAATTCACACCGCCAAAACACCGGGCCCTCAACCAACTCACCCCTAAAGTGATGATTTTACGTCACATTTACCCGTTCGTCCGCCAGATGTGAAAATGTAAATTCACCCAAATTACTTAGCGTCTCTGCGATTTAGCTAAAATTCACACAATCTCACTGGGCCTAAGCAATTCACACTATGATTAGTTAGTCACATTACCCGTTCCCCACTGGGGTGAAAACTTCCCTTTTCACCTCTAGTGGGGTGTGTTTCAAATGAAATATGTTGCCTATATTCACATCAGAAGATCAAGGTTGCTACAGGGACAGAAGGAAGACGGCCCCTGAAAGCAGAATTTTAATAAAATAATCCGAGCACCAGCCTCTGGTGAATTTCTCCTTTTTCACCTCCAGTCGTGTGAACGGGTGAATGTGACGTATATTTTTTCTCGAGGGTAAGTTGCTTAGAATAAGAACCTATGGTGTGATTTTGAGAGAGATCTGAGGAGTCGCCGTCAGTGCTTCAGTTAAAAACCTCTGAAACAGGTGATATTTTGAATTTTTTTTTAATCACCCAGGAGCGAGTTGCAGGGGGCCCGAAAGAGCCTAAAGTGTGAATTTGATCAGCTCAACAGGGGACTCCCGTTCGACTAAATTTGAATTTGTCACCTCTAGTGGGTGAACGGGTAGATGTGAAGATGCATAACTTTCGGGCTGAAAGTTAAGAGCCTGAGGAGCCTATGTTATAAATTTGAGCGATATCGGAAGAGGTACACCTTTCGCTTGAGTTTCGCTTTTTCACCTCGGTTATGAACAGAAAGATGTGACGGAATAACGCCGAAGTGCAGGGTTGCACTACAATTCAAACAAGACCAAAGTGTGAAATAATGCTGAAACAGGGACGGAGAGTCCAGTCGGAGTGAGTTTCACTTTTTCATCTCTTTTTTTTGAAAGCTGTGATTTTTTTTCCTTCTGGGGAGTGAATTGCTGAGGGCATGGGGAACGTATGGTGTGAATTTGAGTGAGATCGCAAAGTGCTCGTTTCAGGTTAATTTCAGTTTTTCACCTCTGGCGGGAGAGACAGGTGAACGTGACAGTACAATGACTGAAGGGATGTGAAAGGTTACAGGGAGCCCAGAAAGAGCCTAATGGTGTGAAGTTCAAGGCAAAATCAAAGACGCTGTTTCAGCAGTTGATGGTTTGTTTTTTCACCTCCAGCGGGTGAACAGATGAATATGACGTATAACCATTTAGGGGTGATTTAACAGCAGGAGGCCGGCAAACGCTATGGTGTGGATTGGAAGCCCGAAATCAGGAGGGAGACGCCGTTTCAAGTAAGTTTGGCGTTTTCTCCTCTAGCGGGTGGAGCAGAGTGAGTCCTGACCCAAAATATGACCATACATGTATTCAGAAGCAAGCACAATTATACAGTTGCAAGAGCAGACCTACACAGTTTGCTGATTGAGGTAAACAACGCTTGATAATGGGTGCGCACCTTAAAATACCTGTTGCCGGCCGAAGCTTGTTAAAAATCGACATAAAAACAAGTACCCAATCAAAAAAATACCTGGGTCTCAGCACCACAGGAAATCTTGCATCATTCCCGCCACCGAGCGCCAAACGCCACGCGGCGCCACCGCCCGACCGGCGCACATCGCAGCCGCGAGCAGCGGTCCGCAGCACCGACCCGTCCACAAACAGCTCGCACCACAGGACCTCGCCGCGAGCAGGCCGCCGAAGCCACCACTCGCCGCTGGGGGCGGCTCAGCCCCGGCGAGGGCGCACCGGCGGGTGCGCCCTCTACAGCTCCAGCCAGGTAGGGTCGAGAGGACAGGTGGAGCCACCTTCCGCCCCTCAGAGGGCGCCACCGCGCTCAGCGGGTGGCCGCAGCGCCAACAGGGCCAGCACCGGCGGCAACCCGACCCGCCAGGCAGCCCCCGCCGTACGCCGCTTCAGCAGCCGAGGCCAGCGTGAGCCGCGGCGCACAGGCAGGGGGAGCCCTAGCAGGGGTCGGGAAGAGGCGCCGCCGGTCATACCAGTATGCGGCGCCCCGCACTGCCGGGAAAACACATGTCAGTCAGGTGGGAATAGGACGGCCATTGGTCGCGCACCTAGTTGAGAGAGAGAGAGGGGCAGAGGGTTGGTTTTGATGGGTTGCGCGATTTGGGAGGATGATTTTGAATAAGACATGAGGGTGCCAGAGGTGATCCTGTTAGACTCTCTATACTGTCGAAATCATCTAATTAACGCACATAACCACGAGGTAATTTAGTAAGCGATAATATTTTCTTTTAGTTTAGCCTGGAGAGTGGTGCATGTCTCGAAAATCACTAAGCAGAGTCATTTACAAACTAAATCTCGGATCCTAATATCTGAGTGTACAATCTAATCGACCAGACTACAGTTTAACCTAAGCCTAACCTAACCTTGGCCCCCTCCACACTCTAAATCACTTTTTAGGAGTGAATTGCCAAGAGCCCGAGGAGCCTATGGTGTGAATTTGAACGAAATCGCAGAAGCCTCTCCGGGCGAATCCGTCCCTGAATCCGAATGCCAATCTGTCGCTGACTTCATGGACGTCTGTTCTCTCTCCTGGGGTCACGGAGGCGCCAAAACGTGCATTGTGATTCCCTTGACTTGACCTTGATTCTACATGACCTGAGCCGTCTGTTTTCGTAACTCGTACTATCCTTCTAGCCTTCGAGCCTACTTGCTCCCTCTGGCTAGGCTGTCAGAAAATTGCGATTGTGTAAGATTACGCAATCGAATACCAAATCCACGATTGGTCCCACAGTTGACGTTCCGCAACATTACGGGAAGTCAAATGCTGGTATAATTCCTGTATTTAATATAAAATCCCTACAAAAACATGTTTTTATGGTATTATTGTTACGAAGAGATTCCAAATACTCCTGTCTCCTTTGCCAGACAAACTGATTCCTTGCCATAATGCCTTGTTGTGATAGCAATGTTTCAAAATATTGCAACAATGTTATTTGGGGCATTATTGCTTAGTAAATATTGCTACAACATTGTTGCAATATTATGGCAATATGGTTAACTATATTGTTTTGTTTTTGTGACAATGTTGTAAAAAATTGCCTCGTTTTGCTACAATGTTGTGGATATCTTGCGGATATGTTGTGTAGATGTTGATATGACAACATACCTACCTGCAATATTGGTTTTTAATATAGCTGTAATATTGCTTCCTAATATCGTGGGAATGTCCACTTTACTGATCGTAGTCACATTTGTTCGAGTCCGTCAGGAAGAAGGCTTGAGTTTCCGTTGAGCAGTTTATTACAGTCGGACAATATGAATACATTGCGGCCGGCCAGTACTGCTCGCAGACGACCCGACCCGTAAGGCATTGAGCAATTTATTGCAGTCGGACGATGCGAACACACGGGGCCAGCCAGTGCCGCGAGCAGACAGCCCGACCCATGTTATAATCCCGTTTTGCTCTGCGGCTTTGTCTCGCGCGCACATAAATACTCAGTGCAGTAGCAGGCTGTATTAGGCCCGACTCCCGAGCACCGACTGCTGTGGCCACAAGCATGCAAACACACACCGGCCACGGTCACCGCCGCCAGCCAAGCCCGGCAGGGGCAGCGCAAGCACGCCGGCCGGCGGGGGATCTTACAACATCTCCCCCCGACGATTGCTGCATATAATTAACATGAACCTCTTGATGGGACCAAACGCAGCAGCAACTAGTCTTCACACACATATGCGAATAGTTTGAAATACACTAATCATACGAGCGGTCGTTCCAGCGGACCTGGAGTCGCTGGGGCAGCCGACGGGCGCGTAGGCTGGATCTGTCTGGCTGGCCTGGGCCGAAGCTGTGCCTGTTGTAGCGACACCACACGCTCCATCATTGGTGGGAGTCGCTCCTCCCGCTCCGCCGATAGCTGCGCCTGTTGCAGCAAAAGCTGAGAGAGTTTCTCCACATCAACCATATTAGCACTGAAGCGCAGAACAAGAGGAGCGAAAACTAAACACTAACATAATTCACGACCGTGCCATGTTATAATCCCGTCATGCTTTGCGGCTTCGTCTCGCGCAAACTTAAATGCTCTGTGCAGTAGCACGCTGTATTAGGCTCGACTCCCGAGCACCGACTGCCGTGACCACATGCATGCACACCGGTCACCGTCGCCGGTCAAGCCCGGCAGGGGCAGCGTAAGCACAACGGCCGGCGGGGGATCACAACAATGAGGCGTTGAACAGTTTATCGCAGTCGGACGATGTGTACACACGCACCCGGCTAGTGCCACGTGCAGACTACCCGACCTGTGAGGCGGGTCAGGCCACGGTTAATGCCATGACGTCACGCTTTGACATGCCATCTCATTGGTTGGCGCCGGTCCGGTGACATGGTCGGCGCGGAGCACCGGAGTGGTGCGAATATACAGAACCCGCACAACGTTGTGAGATAAGACGTGTGACCAAACCAAACAGTGACAAAAATAGAAGAATTAGCCGGTGGAAAAATTGAATTAGTCGGCGGAAGCTCTCGCAGCTTTGAGGGAGACACACTTTCACCAGGGCTTGTCGGTGTTGGATTGTGGCGCAACTGTCCTTTATTTTCCATCCCCATCATCTCTGACAGTCCAGATGAAATTATCGAGTGCACTCAACTTCCATTGTTACAATGTTCCCGCTACAACATTGGGGCATTCCAGGACAAAACGACCAAAAAATATTTCAATTTGACACCACCATGTCTAGAAAAAATCTGAAACTTTGTCTCCGGGGTAGTTTTGGGCAAGAAACACGCCTGTGAGAATCTTAGCCCCCTCCGATCAACGGTGACCGAGTTATAGCCCGAGGCATTTTCGGGAGGTCACCTTATAGACTCATCTTTGATGCTTCATAACTCAAAAACGCATAGCCTGATTAACAAGTTTTGTATATCATTGAACTCGTCTTGAACTATACTTTATTTTGAAAAAGAAAATTTCAAAATTTGAAAATTTTTGACTTTTAATTTGTTTGACCTTTTCTTTTTGACCTAGCTTGACCTTTTCCCAGTTGAAATTGCCATTTTAGACACCTCAAAAATTTTGATTAATAAAATATCTTTCGATAGGAAAAATAAAAAATGCGTTCTTGCTATAAGTTCCAAATATTTAGCACCTAATGTAGGTATGTAGACGGTTTTTGACCACTGCAGTAGTATAGCCTTATGTTTAACGCCGCAAACATAGTGATTGTTTTTGTAATCGGTTTGCTGGCAATCATATTGCTTTGTCTTTACGAAATTTTCATCGTGCAAGTGTCAGAATTTATGACAATTAACACGCGCCCACCCGAGGGGGGTGGGCAACCGGCCTCCTCAGGTCTCTACAGGTAGTAAAAAATACCTTAGCGCAGCACCACCGTACGCCATCTATCTCTAACACAACATATTACAACTTCTGGAAAAATAATAAGTTCTCGGAAGGCCTGCTGAAGATAGGTGCCATAAACCGCAGAGTGTTGTGGATGACCTAGACCTAAAAGATGATACAGATGACAGTCAAAGACTGGCAGCCTAAAACGCCAAAGTCCAGAAACTAAAACGTCTCAACCCTAAAAACCCAAAAAGCTACGTCAAAGTAAAGATAAGAAAAAAGCGTGGGGAGGTAAATACAACGTTTCAGACTGGACCGTCGCAGGCAGGGTGGAGATGGAGGTGGCTAGAGGCCTGAGGTAACCTTTTTCCAAATACCGAGTGACTGGAGGCCTAAGGAAACTTTTGGTCGAAACAAAAAGTGTCAGCAGTCCCAATACCCTCTTGCCGAAGGTGAATGGAACAATGTGTATGGTGTGTTATATCTGAGCTCAGACATAACACACCATACACATGAGCTCAGACATAACACACAGCTTATGTCTGAGCTCAGACATAACACACCATACACATTGTTCCATTTCACCTTCGGCAAGAGGGTATTGGGACTGCCGACACTTTTGTTTCGACCAAAAGTTTACCTTAGGCCTCCAGTCACTCGGTATTTGGAAAAAGGTTACCTCAGGCCTCTAGCCACCTCCATCTTTCACCCTCGCCTGACGACGGTCCAAGACCGAAACGTTGTATTTACCTCACCCCACGCTTTTTTCTTCTTATCTTTACCTTGACGTAGCCTTTTTGGGCTTTTAGGTTGAGACGTTTTAGTTTCTGGACTTTGGCGTTTTAGGCTGCCAGTCTTTTAGCGCTTTTACTGTCATCTGTATCATCTTTTAGGGTCCTAGGTCATTCCCACAACACACAACATTCTGGAAAAATAATTTAGGTCAACTGGGAGGTGGTAGGTACCGTAAATACTGAAGGCCAGCTGGCAACTGACTGGTGAGGGTGTGACCTGAGGTAGACGGTCGTCGTTATGCCTTGTGGGACTTTCAAATTTGGTTCATTGATTAACACTTCATCGTTGGGTGGTGGGGTCGGGGTCTCCGTAAAAAGTCCCGTGATGACTAGTGAGACACCTACTCCTAAAACTGAACTGGAAACAACTTGGACAATATTTATAAAAATAAAATTGCAGCCATTAAAAGTGATAGAAAGGGATCCATTGTTTCGAGGGAGACGAGGGCAAATGAACTTATTAATAAATGACCTTTCAGCCTTAAACGAAAGTTTACAAAGATGTTGCGAGTTTATCCATAATTGAAACAAATATAAGTTATCCTATGAGCACCACTAACTCACACAATTACATCGTCCCCCGAGATGGAAAAGTAGTATCGATACAAGGTGACCCAGTGCAGCACAGCATACGTTTGAGAGGATTCATGCAATGTAAACAAACGTGTCTGAAAGAATTTCATTCCCAAAAAGTAATTTGAATCTGCTCATATATGCGAAAAAGTGTCCTGAAATTGTAACGCATTCGACTTGGTCACTTGAACAGATTGCCTCATGATATTTTTACAAGGTGATCATTTCATAGCTGACACGGATCCCAGAATCCCAGATGAATAATTACACTGTGCACTGGGAGTGATGCCGCTAAACAGCCAGTTTTAATCACTACCGAATATGTTACACACAATCGTTTGGTCGTGTCATCTTTGAGGTTGCTCGAGGTCACAGTATTTCTTACAGAAACAAAGTGGAAACCTAAATTTTGCGGCATAATAGGTGACAGAGGAGAGCCGTTGAAAGAAATGTTCAGCGCCATTGGAACACTCTTGTTGAGCCCAAACGGATTATGTATCTTATAATATTGCCTAGTCAAATGCCAAAATTAACCTGCTTTGACTTAGAACCAGGCTTAGGTCTGTATGGTAAAAAGAATATTAACACGCGCATTGACGGGGGCGGGTACCCGCCCCCCTCGGGTTTTTCGGAGATAGTAGAAAAACGGCGGCGCGTAGCGCCGCCGTACTTGGTATACCTTTTCCCTCATCATTTTTACAACTTCTGTAAAAATTTTAAGGTTAGGTCATTTCAGGTCAGGTCACCAGCACAGGTCAAGTGACCCGACCTCAAAAAAATTTAAGATAGCATAAGTCGGAGCAGGGTGAACTTATCCGATTGAAACTCATATCACACAATGGCCCCACCGAGTTCTCTAACATATGTTCCGGTATTTTTGATATCGATGACCTAAGGTCAGGTACGAGGCCTGACCTCTCCATTGGAAATACATGGGAAAATGGTTTTTACGGAATAACTCAGTAACGGATGGTGATAGAGCATTTATTTTAGCTGCATTAGACTCGCCTGGGCTTTGTGGTTCTAATGATATGCATTTTATATAATTTGACCCTGACCTGACCTCTTAAATGTGACCTTACAAAAAAAAATGGTTCAGATGTTTTCGATGGAGAAGTGGATGGGCAGCCAAACGCCGTTTACCGTTTTTCGCTACCTACCGTGGTTCTCGAGATCTTGGGGGGCGGGTGTACCCGCCCCCCCGTCAATGCGAAGGTGGCTCAGACCCCCGTCAATGCGCGTGTTAATTAAACTGCAGTGGCAAGCCAGACACGACAACGTAAAAACAAAACCTCCATCGCAATTCTCGACAATTCTCAATTTTCTCAAGTTATCAAAATTTACCAATTGCCCCATGCATTTCTAATGGAAAGACCATGACCTTGACCCTGCTCCCGGTTATCGACATAGAAATCCTGCTACGAAAAATTATCTTGCTGGGCGACCTTACTATGTAATGTGAATCAAACCACGATAGGCTAAATTTGATATTATTGATGCACTTCCCAAAGTTTTTTCGAGGTTAGGTCTCTTGACCTGGTTTGGCGGTTTGACCTGGTATGACCCAGTTCTAAAATTTTTCCAGAAGTTGTAATATGTTGTGTTAGAGATAGATGGTGTACGGTGGCGCTGCGCTAAGGTGTTTTTTTACTACCTGTAGAGACCTGAGGAGGCCGGTCGCCCACCCCTCGGGTGGGCGCGTGTTAATTGTCATAAATTCTGACACTTGCACGATGAAAATTTCGTAAAGACAAAGCAATATGATTGCCAGCAACCGATTACAAAAACAATCACTATGTTTGCGGCGTTAAACATAAGGCTGTACTACTGCAGTGGTCAAAAACCGTCTACATACCTACCTTAGGTGCTAAATATTTGGAACTTATAGCAAGAACGCATTTTTTTTATTTTTCCTATCGAAAGATATTTTATTAATCAAAATTTTTGAGGTGTCTAAAATGGCAGTTTCAACTGGGAAAAGGTCAAGCTAGGTCAAAAAGAAAAGGTCAAACAAATTAAAAGTCAAAAATTTTCAAATTTTGAAATTTTCTTTTTTCAAAATAAAGTATAGTTCAAGACGAGTTCAATGATATACAAAACTTGTTAATCAGACTATGCGTTTTTGAGTTATGAAGCATCAAAGATGAGTCTACAGGGTGACCTCCCGAAAATGCCTCGGGCTATAACTCGGTCACCGTTGATCGGAGGGGGCTAAGATTCTCACAGGCGTGTTTCTGGCCCAAAACTACCCCGGAGACAAAGTTTCAGATTTTTTCTAGATATGGTGGTGTCAAGCCTTGGTCGATCTGTCCTGGAATGCCCCCATTGTCACAAGGTTATTTCGAAATTTTGCTGCAATATTGTTTTCACACCATCGTCAGAAACATTGTTTTCATAACATCGCCGCAATGACAACAAAATATGCGTTGCTGGACCCACAATATACCGCCTAAATTTTCAAACGTCGCACCCAGAACTGAATGTCTCGCTGCACTAGTTTTATTATAACATAAGTATGCCAATATATTGTTTTTGGAATATTGTTACAATAATGCTGTCACAATATTGCTGCAAAGTTGCTGTGGAAACATTGTCACAATGTTGCACTAACAATGTTTTTAATCGTTTTTATTCGATATCGAGGGACTGCTTGGAACACTGGATCAAACATGACAATGCCGAATTTCAAAACATGCATTTTCTTCACAAATACCTCTTGGTTGTATCAACAACATTGTAGAAACATTTATACAGTATTGCCGCCCCTACGTTGAGTTCAGGCGTTCTGAGCACCTTGTTTGGTTGTATCTACAATGTAGGCTACATATTGAGACAATATTACACCCACAATTGTTTTGCCCACAATATTGTGACAATGTTAAAGCAAATGTTGTGATGACAATATTGTTTAGACAAGATATTCACGATCATTGTCACAATGTTGTGTGCTATTAGGGCCATGCCAGTTCTCGGAGCCGTCCCGGCCCGCTAGAGATGGAATCGTGGGTCACCGCTATTGATGACCTCCACAATCGGCCCCCGAAGAGTCCACCAAGTTACCACCACTACCATCGATCCTGCACACAGCACGTCGTCCCGGAGCCGTACGGGTCGTCCCCCTGTGAGGTTTGCGCTAAGTAGTGCACGGACTTCTCAGGTCGCCAGTAAAGTAAAGAATATTCGCCAACCCATCTTTAACCGGAGCCAACCCGTCTTCCACAGCAGTGCGCCAGCTTGGTCCGTTGAAGGAGATGTGACAGGGCCACGCCGCCAAAGACCACGTTGCGAGGTCTGTGGCGGCAATCCGGGCCTTCGCGGCAGCAGACGAGGCAGCGCGCCGCAAGGCACGCCGGGTCCACGCACTGCTGACATTGGCGGAAGGGAAGACGGCCGATGCGGTACAGGTACTGTTTGGAGAGCCCCCAGTGACCTGTCTTCAGCTGGTACACGTTGACGACGTCTTCCCGGCTCTCGGTGAGGACCGGCGTCGGCATCCGGTCCCCCATGATGCGCCTGAACAGGCTGTCCGACCAGCAGCATGGCCAGGCCCTGGAGGCGGCGCGGTCGACAGCTCGGGTGAGGCTGCCCACTGAAGGAACATATCTTGTCCCCTGGCCACAGCTTGGAGGCGAAGGTGCCACACCGACGCGCCCAACGTGGTCTGCTAGGCGCCGGCGCCGCTCGCAAGAGTCGACAGGGCAGCCTAGGAGTCCGTGCAGAGGACGATGGGGCACTCAGCTGGGGCGCTCCCCATCTCCAGCAGCTTCTCCAGCGCCGCTCGGATGGCGACGAGCTCGGCGCGCGTGCTGCTGCACAGCCTCCCGGCCGAGGAGGTGACCAGGTGCTCATCCCCAGAGGGGAGCACAATAAGGGCCCTCCTCCGCCGGCACTCACTCCTCCTTCCGCAGAGCCGTCACTCCAGACACAGGTGGCCTGGTCTGGCAGGGTGGACAGGTGCTCCTCCGCGGCGGCACGGCGCCGCGCATCCGGCACCCCTCGCAGGGCGTCCGGGCCGACATCCAGGCGGATGTAGACGCGAGTCCTATCCACCCAAAGGGGGATGGTGACGTGCAGCCTTGCTTCGATGGGAACGTCGGACGCCCCCCTCTCTCCAGCGCCCTTGCACCAACAGCCCGCCAGCCGGTGGTGGTGATCAGGCGCTGAGGGGCGGTAGACTCCGCCGTCACGAGGAGTGGGTCGTCCTTTCGTTTCGTAGGGCTCGGGCCGAACCTGCCAGTCTTGCTGCTAGCACCTGACGACGCACCCTGATAGCCGTGAGGCCCGCTTCTGCCAGCAGCGAGTGACGAGGGCTGCTGACAGGGCATCCGGTGATGGCTCGGTCGCCGGCCCTGAGTTCGCACTCAGGAGCTCCACGTGTGACTCCGACGCAGCGGGCAGCCATGCAGCGGCGGCGTACTCCATGGCGCCGCGCACGTAGCCGCTAGCCACAGTGCGAAGTTGTGGCTCTCTAAGCCCCCAGGAGCGGCCCGCCATCCTACGTAGCTGAGCGATGCGGGGCTTTTCTTTCTTGCGAAGGTTGAGGCAATGTTCCCCGAAGTGAAGCTGCCTGTCGAAGGTCACACCGAGGAGCTTCAGATGCCGCCCACCTCTGACGTCAGCGCCGTCCACCTTGATGGAGAGGTTCTGAGCGTCCTGGTAGCGCTGGGACAGAACGAGCACCTGCGTCTTGGATCCCGCGATGGTCATCTTCCAGTCCCGAGCCCACTTGACCATGGTGTCAGCAGCCTCTTGGGCGCGCTCTCTGGCGAGGTCGACGGTGCACCCCGTGCTCAATGTAGCCGTATCGTCGGCGTACATGTACACAGGGGTGCTCGGAACGGGCCCCACTGCCTCCACCAGGTCCGCCGCCCAGAGGGTGAACAGGGTCGGCGCGAGGACCGACCCCTGCGGTAGCCCGGCGCGGAAGATGCGGCCGGAGCTGCGCACCCCGTTCACCTCCGCGCAGGCGCGGCGGTCGCGCAGGAACTGGAAGACCCAGGAGGCCATACACTTGGGGAGGTGGCACAACATCTTGAGCAGTAACATCCGGTGGTCGATCTTGTCATAACTGCGGGAGAAATCATAGGCGACGAGGACGAACCTGGCGGCAGTTTTGCTGTCTGACGGGCGGTCTCGCGGCCTCGGGAGGTTAAACCTGTCTTGGAATTCTTGGGTGAGTCGTCCCAGGTTCTCTTCAGCGGATCGGCCGCGCTTGAAGCCGACCTGTTCCTCTGGGATTGTCCTGTCCCTCTCCAGCAGGTGGGTTAGCCTCGCTCCGACCATCCGCTCGGCCAGCTTCGCGATGTGGCTGGTAAGTGAAATGGGCCCGAAACTGGAGACGTCTTGTGGGTTCTTCCCTGCTTTCAAGATCGGTATGATGGTCGCCCTCCTCCATGCATTAGAGACCACTGAGGTGCGCCACGGGCAGTTGATGAGGTCCAGGAGGGCATCCTGGCCTGTTGGTCCCAGGTACCGAAGGTGCTCCGTGCACACGATATCGGGATCGGGCGCTTTCCTGGACCTCATCTTCTTAATCTGGTCCAGCATCTCATCTCTGCTGAAAGGCTGGCAGGAGCTGTCACAGGGGCATGGACGTGACCACGCTGCGCACAATGAGGTCTTTGTGGCTCGGTCACGCCTCCGGTGGCGGGTGTGCTTGCTCACGAGGGAGTACTCGCGAGCGAAGGCCTCGGCCTTGGCTCGGTCCTCCACAGCGACACGGCCGCAGTCGCCGTTGACCGTCTGGCCGGGACATACGTCCCGCGCGCCCCCTCCATCCGCCTCATAATATTCGTGACACAGCCAATGGCCGCGGGCCTGTTCAGCTCCTCGGTGACAAAATACCGGAAAGAGCGCCGTCTTGCCTCCTCCTCGGCCTCTGCGGCTCTTCTCTTGGCGGCCTTCCATCGGTCCGTGGTTTCCCTTGAGGGGACCCGATGAATGTCGATCCTCGCCGTCCGGCGCTCCGCCACCGCACTGGCCAGCTCCGGGTCGAGGGCCCAGGGTACGTGGTCGGCACGGGCTCCGCGGGGGATCCTGCAGGAGCTCGCTTCGAGGATGGCGTTCGTCAAGCGCGTAGCCATTCCCTCGACCGGCAGGTCCGGCGTAACAGTGCCAGCCACCGCCTCATCACAGTCGGCGGTGAAGCCAGTCCAGTCAGCCTTGTGGAGGGCCCAGCGCGTCTTCCTGATACGCCGGGGGCGACTGCCGGCCACCGACACCACCTGGGGAGGTGGTCGCTTCCAAGGTCGGTGCCAACCGACCACGTACAGCGGCGCGCCAAGTCTTGGTGGGCCATGGCAATATCCGGGGCCGAGAGGCGAGTCTCCACTCCATACCTGGCACGGGTGGCAGCGCCGTTGTTGAGGATTCGCCAGTTCTTGCGCAGGGACCAGCCATGTATCAGGCGGTCCACCCTGTCCGGGTCTAAACAGACGACATCCCAGGCAGGGTGGTGTCCGTTCACATCCTCCATGATGAGGGTCGGGTCGCCAGCAGGGAAGGCCTCGAGGGAGAAGTTGTTCACCCGCTCGTCCCCGCCAGACGAGCGTATAGGCGGGCGGTAGATGTTGAAGATGTCGATGGTGGGTGAAATCAGTATCTTGGGTGCGCTCAAGATGACTCTGACGGCGCACCATTCGGTTGTGTCGTCTTGAGGCTGGAGAGGCGACTCTTCGATGACACTGAAGTTGAGGCCGTCTCTGACGAGGATTGCGACGTCCCCTCCACAGACAGGCCCCACGACCCTCCTGCCTCTAGCCCTTCGCGAGATAGCGGCGGTCTGAAACACCGGGACCGATAGGGACTTTCCAGCCAACTGAGCCTCATGGATAGACACCACGTCCGTCCTGACGTCCGATAGCCAGCGGCTGAGCCCCGCGGTCTTGTTGCGGACCCCCTCCGCGCTCCAACTGACAAGCAGCAGTCGGCCTCGGGTCTGGCATTTGTGGCAGTATCTTCGGTACTTGGCTCGTCGGCTGAAGCCACCCTGAGGGCCCATTCCGCCGCGATCGCGGTTTCCCCACCGGCGGGCCTCCCGGCGGGGGGCGGTGGAGTCACTTATCTACGCGGGCCGGGACGCACCGAGTGTCAGTCGGCGCGCCCGGACCCACGGACAGCGTAGGAGATGTTTGAGAGTCGCCAATGGTGGCGGCAGCGCAGCGGTTGCCAGTCGCCGCGCAGCCGCGGCAGCTCCGGGGCGGCGGGGCCGCAGGGCGTCGGCCCCGCAACGTCCCGCACCTCGGGGCAGCTGAGTTCCATTTGGACGGCAACGGCCAGCGGCGAGTAGCAATACAGCAGTCGCGTATTCGAGGGCGCCCCGACATATCCACCGACTGCTCCTCCGTGACAGGCGTCTGCTTGAGAGCACTTCCCTGAAAAAGAAAATGCGTTAGCAATTGACAGGTCGTGCCACTGGAAGGCCAACTAAAAACATGTGTTTGTTTCAGCAAGCGCATGAACATGGGCCTGAGCCACCTTCGCTGGGGCGGGGAGATACCCCACAGATCTCGGAAATCACACTAATGAATGAAAAGTGGTAGAACTTGTGGGGCATCCTGACGTAATCTCTGAAAATTAAGTTGTTGATTTTTATCAGCAAAGATCTCACAAATCACACAAATGAATGAAAAGTGGTAAACGTTGTTGGGCACCCTGACGTAATCTCTGAAAAATTAAGTTGTCAATTTTTATCAGCCTAAATCCAACGTCACCAGAGGCCAAACCATGTCACCATACGGATATAAGGAGGATGAATGTTTTTGTCACAGCATCTGACGTACAAAAGCCATAACACAACTATTTAAACATTTGTAATATTCTCAACAAATTCAATCGAATGATATATAGTACGATCTTGCTAGGTGACATCTCAGTGATAACAAAAATCCAGTGACGCCAACATAAACGCTGTATCTCCGTTCCAGACGAAGTTACTTAGCTAAATCATATTACCCATGAATTTTCAAAAGAGAGGTCATGGCTCGTACCCAACCCTGGGTTATCTAAATAAAAATACCAATTAACATCTCATAGTAGCCGATGACTTCATGTATTGAGATACATTTTAGATAAATCGACTCCACGTATTTACTCATGCTGTTACATTTTTGTTGGAGGTGGTCACTTAACCTGCACTGCTGAGATGACCCGAACTGGACCTAAAATTTTGACACAACTTGCAAAACTGATCAGAAGAAAATGCATCCCAAACCATTTACAGGCTTCTGCGAAGACCCAAAGGGGGGCATTAGTGCAAGTGTAACGTTTTGACAGGGGCAGATGCCGGGTTTCATGTATTTATGATAAGCTCATCTACGGAAATGCAGTAGGCGTTTCGGTTGGGATGAAAAGAACAGGACACTGTTTTTACCACAAAAATCCATAAAAAGGACACATTTTAGCATTGATCACTGTCTGCCCCACCAGCACAATACATCAACAATCCAGCGGTTTTGAACATTTTTACTTTTGAGACTTCCATTCAATTAGCCTCCAAATAAAGTTACCTGGTAAATTGTGTTGCACTGAGGATATCATAGATGCCGCAGCATGATGTTACAGCATGCCGCAATTGACCAGTCACGTTGTCTTCAGCAGCGTCTCACGGGCCATTCCCAGTTGATGGTGGAGTAGCGCGCCCATTGAAACACAACTCAGTACAGGTGAAGCTCTGTTTAGAGCTGACCTCCATCGAAGATCGCATCAGCACCACCACCACGCTGAGGAGAAGGGAGGTACGGCGGTGTTACAAATGCACTATAAAAGAGAAAATACGACGGGGCGCTGGTGGGCAATAGACAGGGCAAAGAAAACACCCCACTACACATTAGATTAAACAAAAATTACATACATATAGTACTATACATTGTGCTCCCCATGGAGGTCTTAATATGCTATCTTACATCTAGCCTCCTGAGTCCCCACGTATAGGTATCTATACGCAGGTTTGAATAGCTCTACCACCTCCTACCGATGTCGTAGCCTTTTATATAAATTATGTATAGAAAACTGGATATTCTAGCTTTCTTCTGGTGTCAAAATCATAAACTAAACCCAAGGGCAAGTGAGTCAAAATTCCCTTTGTTCGACGATAGGCGTGAGCGCCGGACGGTTTCGCGGCTGCTCCGAAGAAGGTATGTAGTTTAAAAATGTTACTGACAGAATCTAGTTTTGATAAGTATATGAACAGAAAGCTTAAATTATTGGAAGTATCTGAGTTTTTATCCGGTGTTTTTAACATTTTTTTTGCCAAACAATCTCCTTCGAAAATGCTATGTATAGAATTCTATACTCCAGGACTCAATGACGACAAAAGTGACATTATACTTAACCATTTGGAGGGCATCCCAGGCATATCATACTCCTTTGATGTAATGAGACACCATTGATGAGGAGCACATGTTAAGCAAATATGTTTTCCTCGTGGGTTCCTTTGTTTTTAATTTTATAAAACTAGAAGATATGGATTGGAACAGGCGATGCTTATCATTCTGGTACTGAAGCGAGGGGCAGATCCGAGGAGGGGGATGGGGTAATAGCCCCCTTAGGCCTACCTTAAGCACTGATAAAACGCCTCCCACTGGAGCCGCCGGGCCCCCGCGGGAGGGGGGGAGCGGTAGCTGCAGCTATACCCCGGTCCCGCAAGTTGTCTTCCAAATACCACGCGAAGGTAGGTCTAGGTGGCCCCTCATTATGTAACCGGGGGCCCCGAAATTAATATCGGTGGCCCCCCAGAGTTGTTCTCGGGGTCCCTACCTCTGAGGTCCCACGAAACCCGCAGACCGGGCCCCTAAAAATCGTCTCAGGGCCCACTGCTGTCCAAGCCGGGCCTCCCTGTCCTCGGCAGTTTTAGGTCCCCGGTATTCCACCCGGGCCCCCTGTGACTGCAACTGGACCCCCTGCGGTTCACCCGGGCCTCCTTTGGCCATCTGGACACCCTGATATTCTTCCGGGCCACTTGCAGTCCACTTGAAACCGCTGAGTCTGCGACCGGGCCCCTGAGAATTATCCCAAGCCCCCCTGATGACGAAGTCGGGCCCCTGTTCTCAGCAGTTGCAGATAATTTCCCTGTATCCCACCCGGGCCCTCTGTGACCCAAGTCGGGCCCCCCTGCGGCTCACCCAGGCCTCCTGTGGCCATCCGGGCCTCCTGAAATGCTTCCGGGGGCCCATGTGGCTCACTTGCGATCTTGGTGTCGGGGACCGGGCCCCTACGATAATCTCAGACATATTGTGGATACAGTCAGCCCCCTGCCTTGCTTGCGGGATTCCTTTGGTCTCGGCCCTCTGTGGCTACAACATCTGTTCCTGCTTGGGAGTAGCAGGTTTAACCCGCGCCCCACCGGGGGTCCGGCGCCACCTTCGCCCCACCGGGGGGCCATCGATGGCCCCCTCTAACTCCGAAAATATGGGCGTTAGCGCAAATCTGCAAAGTGCAATAGAAAGCTCGCGTGAATTCAGTAAGAAATTACTTCGCATGTTTTAGTGCTCAGGTCAATGGTTTGACCTCCAGAGGTCAAATTAGGTCAAGATCGACTATTTTCACTCAAATATGCAATGATTAAGCAAACTGGGCATAACTCTTATGTCATTAGAGCTATTGAGGCCTGGTAAAGTACATTTGATAGCAAATTGCCAGTACTTTTTCCGCTATGTGGAACGTAAAGACCTCCCGCCAGTGGTTTGACCGCCAGAGGTCACCTCGTGACCTAATATGACCTGAGGTCACGAAAGGTCAAAAAGTGACCTTGCCGTATATCAAATGAAAGCCAGTGACAGCCAGACAAACACGATAGTGTTTGTTTCACCGCTCTAGCTCAATTAGGTCAAAAGTTATTGTCAAAATACTGTTTTTGACCTCTGGTGACCTTGGATGACCTTGGAAAAGTCAAAGGGCAAATATGACGCCTGGGATCCGTGAAAGGGTGTCCAAAAACGTTGTTCTGAGCAGTCTGAATATTTGCAATCATTTTTGTGGCTTTTATATCATGAAATAGCTTTTCCCCATGCTTTTCCAATGGGAGAGGTCGCCTCGTGACCTGACCTCAGGGCACGAAATCGAAAAATCCCGGATGTACACCTTGTAGACCTGGAGGGGTCATGAAGTGTAGGAAGTTTCAAATTGATCGACTTTGAAATGTAGCTCTTACAGAGCTCTAAAGGTGAAGTGAGGTGACCTTGGTTGACCTCGTCTGGTGACCTGACCTTGGGTGACCTGGGGTAAAAAATTTCAGGGATGATGGGAAAATGATGCAGTGAGAGGTAGAGCCCTCAACCGTGGTGCTGCGCCTCGTCGTTTTTCTGCTATCCTGGAAAAACCTTAGGGGGCCATCGATGGCCCCCCGGTGGGGCGAGGGTTAATATCTTAAACACGGTAACTCCTGGCTGGAGTACAAGTCTCACGAGGACTTCGAGGAGATCAGGTACCTGGAATTAAAATCCAGCTCACCGATCAGCTCGTGGCTGAAGGTAATAATATGAACTGTGAGGCCAGGCGAGAATACACTGAAAATGTTTCAGAGGCACCAGCTGACGAGCTTCCCACAAAGCGACCAAAGGTTGCAATGTCGTCGAAGGATATCAAAAGTGCTAGCACACAGTACATGCACGAAATTATCCCTGGTAAGGAATCGTACCGAAGATGCCGATGACCGTCCTATAACAAGCTGGCTCTCATCAAGTCCAAGACGTTTGGAGTGCTTCTCTAATTCATTACTGAAACAATCTTTTTTTACCAAGATCCACGAGGCATAAAGGTCATGGAGCGCACACAATGTATCTATTGGGAACCTGGATATGGTACATACATGCTTGGGTCTAACGATAGTGCTTGACTGATCCCTAACGAGAACGTGCTTTAATGCTCGGTGGTATTTAATTTAGGAATTAGGACTTTACTAACAGTGGCTTAACACGTGCATTGACGGGGGTCTGAGCCACCTTCGCATTGACGGGGGGGGCGGGTACCCGCCCTCCTAAGATTTCGAGAACCACGGTAGGTACCGAAAAACGGTTAACGGCGTTGGGTTGCCCATCCACTTCTCCATCGAAAACATTTGTACAATTTTTTTGTCAGGTCACATTTAAGGTCACGAGAGGTAAAAAACAGCCGTCATAGGGATAACATGTAAATTCAGTTTTTCGGCCATTACATCTGAACAAGTAAAGATAGAGCAAAACGACTTGAACAATATGAATCCTCTCAGCAAGCCGAATCGAATGATATATAATTTGACCTTGCTAGGTCAAATCAAGGATTTGACCTGACCTGAGGTCAGGTCAGGGTCAAATTGTATAAAATGCATATCATTAGAACCCCAAAGCCCAGGCGAGTCTAATGCAGCTAAAATAAATGCTCTATCACCATCCGTTACTGAGTTATTCTGTAAAAACTATTTTTCCCATGTATTTCCAATGGAGAGGTCATGCCTCGTACCTGACCTTAGGTCATCGATATCAAAAATACCGGAACATATTTTAGAGAACTAGGTAGGGGCATTATGTGATATGAGTTTCAATCGGATAAGTTCACCCTGCTCCGACTTATGCTATCTTAAACTTTTTTTAGGTTGGGTCACTTCACCTGTGCTGGTGACCTGACCTTGGATGACCCAACCTTAAAATTTTCACAGAAGTTGTAAAAATGATAAGGGAAAAGGTATGCCAAGTACGGCGGCGCGTACGCGCCGCCGTTTTTCTGCTATCTCCGAAAAACCCGAGGGGGCGGGTACCCACCCCCCGTCAATGCGCGTGTTAAGGTGACGATCCGTATTAGTAGACTCAACCGGCGAAGGTACCAAATTTTGTTATGCCTACGTCATAATAATGATTAAAATCTTAGTTAAAAGGGAAAGTAAATACAACGTTCATTGTGAGATAGTGACAAATGCATCATGTTTCACGCAGCGCATCCCGAGAAAAAGTTTATCATTAGTGCACTATTTATAGTCATTGAGTCCTGGTGTATAGATTTCTATACATCCAATAAATTATATTTATAATTTTTTAATTTAAATTTTTGTTCATTATTGAGTTCCTTGCATCCAAAAACCCAAAAATCAAAAAGGGTTTGCACTTCCATCAAATATTTTGGGCTCGGGTCTCAAGAGGATAGTACTAAGCCTGCAGGATTTTGAAGCGACAGAAAGACAGACAGAAACACACAAACATACAAACAGAGACAGACCTTGGAATTTTAGGACATGTAGACTGCTAAGCCTATATGTGGGCCAGCCAGCCAGTCAGCCAGACCGACAGAGACATACAGACAGAGAAAGAAAAACTTCCAGAAAGCCAGAGATAGACAGGGATAAACAGAAACACAAACATTGAGAGAACAAGATAGACAGAAACATATAAACGGAGACAGATTGACATAGACAGAAATAAACAAAGAAACAACCAGACAGACATTGCCAGATATTCAGGGAAGCCAGATCTAAATACATACAGACAGACAGAACAGACAAAATACAGGGACAGTTAGACAGACATACAGAGACAGTCAGACATACACACAGAAAAATACAGAAACATCCAGGCAGACAGACATACAGAGAATACAGAGGCAGACAGACAGGTAGGCAGACAGACAGAGGAAGCCAGGTCTAAGTACATACCGACAGACAGAACAGCCAGAGAGACATACATACAGAGACAGCCAGACAGACATACAGGGACAGTCAGAGACATAGAGAAAAGTACAGAGACATCCAGGCAGACAGTCAGACTGATATACAGAAAAATGCAGGCAGACAAGCAGACAGGCAGGCAGACAGCCAGACAGACAGACATTCAAGCAGACAGTCGGGCAGACAGATGGATGGACAGAGTCAGGCAGACATACAGACAGTCAGGCAGGCAGGAAGACAGGGAAACAGGCAGGCAGGCAGACAGACAGGGAGACAGGCAGGCAGGGAGACAGACAGTCAGTCACACAGACTGTCAGTCACACAATCAGACAGACAGAGTCAGGCAGACATACAGTCAAGCAGACATGCATACTGTCAGGTGAACAGACAGACTGTCAGGCAGACAGACAGACTTTCAGACAGGCAGGTAGGTAGACAGTCAGTCACACAATCAGACAGACAGACAGTTAGTCAGACTGGCAGACTGTCAGGCAGACATACATACTGTCAGGTGAACAGACAGTCAGGCAGGTAGGCAGACAGACAGTAAGGAAGACAGACAGAATGAAGACAGACAGCCAGACAGTCAGGAAGACAGACGGACAGACAGAGACAGTCAGGCAGGCAGGCAGGTAGACAGTCAGGCAGGCAGACAGACAGAAAGACAGGCAGACAAACAGAGACAGCAAACATTCAGACAACCAGACAGACATACAGAGGCAGCTAGACAGACATACAGAGACAGTCAGACATACACACAAAAATACACAGACATCCAGGCAGACAGACATACAGAGAATACAGAGGCAGACAGAGGAAGCCAAGTCTACATACATACAGATAGACAGAACAGACATACATACATACAGATATAGGCAGAAAAACATACAGGGACAGTCAGTGACATACAAAAAAGTACAGAGACATCCAGGCAGACAGACATACAGAGAATACAGAGGCAGACAGACAGGTAGGCAGGCAGACAGTGGAAGCCAGGTCTAAGTACATACAGACAGAACAGCCAGAGACATACATACAGAGACAGCCAGACAGACATACAGGGACAGTCAGAGACATACAGAAAAGTACAGAGACATCCAGGCAGACAGTCAGACAGATATACAGAAAAAATGCAGGCAGACAAGCAGACAGGCAGACAGACAGCCAGACAGATAGTCTGACAGACATACATTCAAGCAGACAGACAGTCAGGCAGACAGATGGACAGACAGAGTCAGGCAGACATACAGAGTCAGGCAGGCAGGTAGACAGGGAAACAGGCAGGCAGGCAGACAGACAGGGAGACTGGCAGGCAGGGGAGACATACAGACAGACAGTCAGTCACACAATCAGACAGATAGTCGGGCAGACAGGTAGTCAGGCAGACATACATACTGTCAGATGAACAGACAGACTGTCAGGCAGACAGACAGCCTTTTTGATTTTTATAAATTTTGACCAAGTTGTTTCTCAGTTCGACTGTTGGAGTCGGAGTCTCACTTAAGTCATCAAGGGACTTGTCACGGAGACCCCGACCCCACCACCCGAACTAGCAACTCCCACAATGAAGGGTTGATTTAGAAGCCAAAGTTTAACGTCCCACAAAGCACAGGGACGGCCGCCCCGCTCAGGTCACCCTCTCACCAGTCAGTTGCCAGCCGACCTGTACGTCGGGTAAACTATTGAGCGCCGGAGCGTCTCAGGTGAACTGATCCCAAGCCTGGACATGCACTGCCACTGCATGCTTCTGAGCAGCGGGCCGGCGCCCAACGCTCTACTAACTGAGCTACCGGGGCGGCTGTCTGACATTCTTTCAGACAGGCAGACAGTCAGTCACACAATCAGACAGACATGCAGACAGTCAGTCGGACAGGCAGACATACATACTGTCAGGTGAACAGACAGTCAGGCAGACATACAGTCAGGCAGGTAGGCAGACAGACAGACAGACAATCAGGAAGACAGACGGGCAGACAGATACAGTCAGGCAGGCAGACAGACATACAGGGAGACAGGCAGACAAACAGAGACAGCACACATTCAGACAACCAGACAGACATACAGAGACAGTCAGACATATATACAGAAAAATACACAGACATCCAGGCTGACAGACATACAGAGCATACAGAGGCAGAACAGAGGAAGCCAAGTCTACATACATACAGACAGACAGACAGAACAGACATACATACAGATATAGCCAGATAAAAACATACAGGAACAGTCAGAGACATACAAAAAGTACAGAGAAATCCAGGCAGACAGACATACAGAGCATACAGAGGCAGACAGACAGGTAGGCAGACAGACAGAGGAAGCCAGGTCTAAGTACATACAGACAGAACAGCCAGCGAGACATACATACAGAGACAGCTAGACAGACATATAGGGACAGTCAGAGACATACAGAAAATTACAGAGAAATCCAGGCAGACAGTGAGACAGATATACAGAAAATGCAGGCAGACAAGCAGACAGGCAGACAGCCAGACAGACAAAGTCTGACAGACAGACATTTAAGCAGACAGGCAGTCAGGCAGACAGATGGACGGGCACAGTCAGGCAGACATACAGACAGTCAGGCAGGCAGGGAGTCAGTCACACAGTCAGGGAGTCAGTCACACAGTCAGACAGTCAGTCACACAATCAGACAGACAGGCAGGCAGACAGACAGTCAGACAGACAGACAGTCCGGCAGACATACATACTGTCAGATGAACGTACTGACTGTCAGGCAGACAGACAAACTTTGAGACAGGCAGGCAGACAGACAGAGACATCCAGGCAGGCAGACAGTCAGTCACACAATCAGACAGGCAGACAGACAGTCAGTCAGACAGGAAGACTGCCAGGCATAAATACATACTGTCAGGTGAACAGACAGTCAGGCAGACATACAGACAGTCAGGCAGGTAGGCAGGTAGGCGGCAGGCAGACAGACAGTAAGGAAGACAGACAGTCAGGAAGACAGACAGGCAGAAAGACAGTCAGGCAGGCAGGCAGGCAGACAGACAGGGAGACAGGCAGGCAGACAGGCAGACAGAGACAGTAAACATACAGGCAACCAGACAGACATACAGACACAGCTAGACAGACATGGAGACAGTCAGACATACATACAGAAAAATACAAAGACATCCAGACAGACAGACATACAGAGAATACAAAGGCAGACAGAGGAAGCCAGGTCTACATACATACAGACCAACAGAACAGACATACATACATAAATACATACAGATATAGCCAGAAAACCATGCAGGGACAATCAGAGACATACAGAAAAGTACACAGACATCCAGGCAAACAGTCAGACAGATTTACAGAAAAATGCAGACAGACCAAATCAGTCAGCCAGTCAGTAAGCCAGGTCAGGTCAGGTAGGCAGGCAGGCAGGCAGGCAGGAAGGCAGACAGACAGACACAGCCAGTTAGGCAGTAAGGAAGACAATCAGGAAGCCGGTCAGAAAGGAAGACAGACATACAGTCAGGCAGACAGATGGACAGACAGTCAGGGGGATAGACAGACAGTCAGACAGGCAGGCAGGCAGACAGACATACAGTGGAAGTCAGACAGACATACATAAACATCCAGGCAGATATACAGAAAAATAAAGAGAAATCCAGTCATTTGGTCTGTCTGTCAGTCAGTCAGTCAGTCAGACAGACAGTCAGTCAGTCAGACAGTCAGTCAGGTAGACATACAGTCAAGGAGACATACAAACTGTCAGGCAGACATACAAACTGTCGGGCAGACATACATACTGTCAGGTGAACAGACAGTCAGTGAACAGAAATTCGGTGGATGGGGCACTTTCCCTCCGCTGCTGCTTAAAAGGAATGTGGCACCTTCAAAACATGATTTTAAATGAGATAGCCAAGTTTTAAAGCAAGTCAGAAAACCCGGTACTCCATATATCATTTGTCTTGGAACTCAATATTTCAGTAGAAAAAGCTAAAACCTACCTGACACCAGCCCCCTCATCAGCCCCCCACCAGGCAGTCATTGTTGTGAGCTTCCGGGGTGATGACATATGCTGACGTCACAATGAGCATCAGCGAATCGAAGCCCTTGAAGCGTTTCAAGTATGGTAGTGGCTGCCAGATCATGACATCCACAGGCAGATATTTATTTTCCTAGAGGAGTATTTTTAAAAACAAAATATTGAGCTTATTGAACATTTTTCACAGAAATCATGAGTGGTTTCATTAATTTTTGTTAAAAGTACGCCTAATTGCACTAAATTCCAAGATTCGACCAAGGTGCCAAATTCCCTTTAAGAATGTTCATTTCACACCAGCTTGCAAAGTATGACATTTCTGACGAGATCTCGTCAGTGTGAGTGCCCTTAGAGATAGAAGGAAGTGGTGCAAATTGTATCAACCTGGTGCGAATTTGTAAGACTGGTGAGAGGAAGGTGACAATTAAACCATACAAATACTAAATGGTTATTAAGACAGACGAAGTGGCTTGAGAAAAAGTCCCTTAGTAATAAGAGGTAGCATTGCATTGGATGGGTAGGAACGGGTGCATTTTCTCCCATGTATATGACATATTTCTGCAACTTCTTGGAGGCTGGTAGTGAGAGAATTTTATATGGCTGGTGTGACTCGTCCGGCCTGTTGCCATACTTTGAAGGCTGGATTTTACACAACAGGAGAGTATCTGGAAAACAAAAATCACATGCCTATGTCCACTTCAGGGTCATTTTCTGCCACAAAATTTTCTTACCTGCCCCAAAAAGGGGCAAAAGCAGCCCCAAACTGGTAGATCAGCCTCTCTCGAGGCTGCCCCAACAAGACTTCACAAGTTCCCACCTTCGGAAAAGTGGGAACCAGCTTCAATCCCTTAAGCTGTTGATCACAATGTATATAATAAACACACTGTACCAAACCTTATAAAGTTCACAACCCAATAAAGTAGGGACTGGGTCCTCAACTCGCTGTTCCCAATCTGGTTCAAGAACATTGACGTACACTGGGCATAGATATTGTACAAAATCCTGACTTAGTCTGGTGATGGCTCATCATGAGCTCAATGACAGCGCAAATGAGAGGCACCGGGAATACCAAAAAATACCTGTACACCTAGGGTATTCCAAGGTAATCATGTGGCTTTCCATCTGGCATGCAATTCCCTTGACAGAGCATAACGCGTATAGGTACCTTCCATTCTGACCTCAAAATCTATCAGCCAGGGTTAAGAAGAAAATACAATGTTACATACTCGGACTATACTTTAAATAATCGCTTACAGCCTGTATTGAAATCCGTAATGATCCCTAGTATATCGTGAAAGACAGGCCGAAGCAATCAAGCAACCCCTCGTGCTCACCTATGCGCTTCCAAAATGGCGTATCCAAAGCCGTGGACTTGCTGAAAGCTTCCTTTAATTCAGTCCACCTCTTTTCTGAAACGCATTTCCGCTTCAGCAACGCTAGAAACGCTTGCAGTATTTATGACCTATTCGTCATAAAAACGGCGGTGTTTATGACGCATCCGTCCTAAACACCGCTTCCTCTCATATGACCTATTCGTCATAAATACCGCGGTGGTCGTGTTGGATAACCACACTGGAAATGAGGCGGCCTAGCACTAATTGAAAACAAACAACGATTATGTAAATGGCGAGATTCTGGCAGCTTATCTCTTACAAGTTCTTGCCAGATAGAAATAAACCTCTGTAAGCAATCCTCACCTCCAGAATCCTTCCAAGTCAATGGGTCAATGGGATTACTGACATACCCGCAACGCGAGGGACCTGGATGATCACAGACACTCAAGGACGTAGCTGGGTGGGAACAAGGGAGGGGCAGTGGGGGCAGCTACCACTTAGCTTTAACACGCGCATTGACGGGGGTGGGGTGGATACCTCTCCCCTCGGGTTTCATAGAGATAGAATAAATACGGCGGCGTGTAGCGCCACCGTACTTCGTATGCCTTTGCTCTGATCAGGGGTCTAAAAACTTGCCGATCTACCTACGCCGTCGGCGACCCTATCATCTTTTGGTTGGCGACCCAGCAACCGTCTCAAACTCTGATTCCATCTGTTTTCCTATGATTTTAGCTTCCACCATCCGCTCCTGCTTCTAAATATGCTTACCCTCTCCACTGTCTCCACCCGTCATCGTAATACATACAGAGCCCATCAAAATCTATTGGATGAAGTCTGCCAGTTCCTTTGGCCAAGAATGGGCAGAATCTACTTCGACAAAGAGCCAAGTTAGCCCTCGTTTCCCGGCTTGTTTGGCGTTTCTGAAAGACAGCTTGGCTACAACGGGGCATCTTTGGCCGATTACATCTGGTATCATCACCGCCCTTAGTTGCTGCTAGTCTATGCTAGTTATGTTTCTTCTTACTACAATTTTTGGTTCCAATTTTATGAAAAACGACTGAAATGACCTGGTACTTTAGATGATGCCATCTCCCTGTACCGTATTTATGTACTATTTCTAAGTTCAAACTAGAATGTACTAGAATCTGTCACGAGTCGGTACCAAGTCGGTGATTTTCATTTTTTTATCTTTAGGCGACCAATGGGAGACCAGGTCGGCCGAAACCGCCGACTTGCAGTGGTCGCCTGGTCGCCGGTGGTCGCCCTGGTACATTTTCGGTGTCTGCGGCCTTCAGAACGAGCGCGGCGCGGGCTGCCGCTAATATTTTTGTATTCTTGTTGGGAGCAGTGAGCGCCGTTTGTGACGACTGGTGTTCAATTTGTTAAATCCAAGGGGCTAAATCAAGATGTGCGTTTATCATAGACAGTCCGTGCAATCTAGGTGGGTTTTGGAGTCTACTTGCAATGATGTTTCCTTGTTTTGCTTTATCGCGAAAAGTCTCAGAAGGAAAAAAACTTGAATACAAGTGGTGCATGTTTAAACCCTTTCCAACCACAATCACACTAAAATGTCATCGTAAACATTGTTGTATAGTCACACATTCCCAAGGGGTGGATTTCCTAAATGATTTTTGGGGTGCCTAATTATGAGACTATCCATAACAAGTATACTGTTTTTGATACCACCATGTTCTTGCCTTATACCAGTGTGCAAAGTACGACATTTTTGACGAGATCTCGTTGGTGTGAGTGCCCTTGGAGACAGGACCGACTGGTGCAAATTTTATCAACCTGGTGCGAACTTGCGAGGTTAGTGACACTTAAACTAAACAAATAATGGCTGAATGGCTATTAAGACACAGGAGGGGGCCTTATAAAAAATTCCTTAACTAACTGACTAATGATTGAGGTAGCATTGCATTGTAGGGGTAGGAATGGGTGCATTTTTTCCCTGGTATGTGCCAGATTAGTGCAAATTTTTGGAGGCTGGTGGTGCGAGAATTTTAGATGGCTGGTGCGACTCGTCTGGCATGCTGCCATACTTTGCAGACTGGGCCTTATAGCTGGACATATAACTGGGTGACCAAGTAGGCCTGTTATTTATAAATTTTAAAGTCCCTGAAATGAGAAATAGGAAAATTTTAAGGATGCTCTTAGTAGGCACAGAAAATAACTTGAGCTTTCATTTGGGGTGCCACAGCAGTGACGGGTGCAAGGGATCCCTGAACTCGAGTCCAGGACCCCTTAAGTTTGAAAGGATTAAGGGCGGCCTGAGGAAAAGGGTACCCCAAAATTGATTAAACCAGGTCTGTGAGGCAGAAAATACCTTGCTACTGCCCCCACCACTAGAATACAAATGATGGGGCTACAGATGGAGCTTTGAAGTTTAGAAGTTGTGAAAAATGGCATTAAAGGTACTGAAAACAGGTTTTGTTGTGCTAGGTTGGCTCACGTCATGTTCTGTATGGCCATGTGTCTTGGTCTGTATATATTATTATCTCAAGTGGCAATATAAATCAAATATTAAAAAACTTTTTTATTGTTTCACTAGGTATCTATTAATTTATTTTGTATATGACTAGGGTTTTATTTACACAGATGCACCAAGACATGTGAATGATCATAATAAACATGTTGAGCTTCAATATTTGAAGCAGGGTATAAAGTTTGATTTCCTGTTTCTGCTTCAAAGACAAATGTCCTCTAAAATTTTAAGAACAGAAATAAGCCAGGTAGAAAGAACAAAAGTTTGTTTCATGGCCTAAAATATTGTTCTGGAAAATGGTCTCATGCATTCCCATAATTGAGAATGGGTGTTCCCATCTATGGGTCAAACATTCCCATTTATGGCACTGTTACCATTTTTAAGTCACACCAACCACGGTTTCTCCCACTGATTGATGATGATAGCCACCCTTTTGGGTGAAGTGTGCCATTTTGGTTGACAGCATGCAATCTCAGAGGGCTGCCTGCCCCTTACTAAAATCCTAGATCCATCTCTGTGCATTGGTACCCCATAAGGGATATAAATGTGCATTCCTGCACAGCACAAATATGTGATAACCATTTCCAATTTGCCAGAAGACTCCACTGCAAGGACAATGGTCCAATCCAAGTCTGCCAAACATAGAATAAGCTGTGTCTTTTGCACAGATGGATGCACACTGGGTGATCAAGGTGTGTGTGTATGTTTTTAACTGACTGATTATATGCATCCAAGTTTCTGATAATATCTTGTATTTTTTGTCACAAGAAAGTTGAATCGTTTTGTTTTCTCTAGTATGGATGAAATATGGAAGCACTGCCACAGAGGTACAGCAGAAATATCACAGAGAGATTGTGTCCACCACAAAAGAACAGGTTGCTGAAATGCAAATTATTCTTCTCAGTACCCAATCCTGGTCCAAATAGGTCATCAGCAACTATTCTGGAAACTTTTTCAGTCCTGATTATTAATGCTAAAATGCATCAATTAAGAGCTTTGGAAATAGTTATCATGGGAATGATGTCATGGAAAGAAAACAAGGTTATTCCCAAGAGACAGCATTGCTATTGCTTTGAATAGAACCATGTTCAACAATGGAGTGAAAATCGGGCCTCATCTTAGCAATGGTTGATATTTTCCACTGCACTTCTGACGAAATGTTGCCAATGAATAATGTTTGAATTATTTATTTGAAATGTTACAGGAATTTATCTGATTTCTGACGCCTCAAGGTGAAGAATCACAAGTATTTCACGACGCATGTATGTACATGAAAACATTTTTCTCTAGTTAAATGAAACATCGGAACTGTTTCTGAGGCTCTTTTTAAGGTGCTGCAAACCCTTTTATTTGTCTCTAAGATAAGGCCTAACAATTTTTCACATGGATGGACACAAAATAAAACCATTATTGATGAGAGAACAACAATGTTGCATCAATCATGGTTGTATCTTGCTTGGTATAGAAGTGATGGGCGAAAATGTTAATGCCTGGGGACGCTCCCACGGAATTTTTACAGGGGAACGGACCCGGGCTTGTGCTGACCGGGGCAGGGGAATTGTGAGCATATTTGGTACCTGACAGCATTAATGACGAACCGAAAATTTTGGGGAGACCTCCCCCTGGTTGGCCAACAGGAGGATGCGTAGGTACCCCGTCCCACCGCTTTCGGCGCCCATTTAATTGCCCTTGTGTACGGGCAGTGTATCATCTTTGACCTCGATTGACCTCCAAACAGACTTAGCCTAAGATTAGTGGGCACTATCGACACGTATTCATGTCTGCGTAGTGCGTATAAATGACTGATCACTATCCAACATTGGCTCTTAGGTCCGACATATCACGCCCAATGCGAGCGTTCTTCCTATTATAACTTGAAGCTACGTGATAACATCCCCAATATTCAGTGTCCTGTTGCGCCCTAGCCTTTGAACCGATATGAAAATGGATGTTGCCTTTGTGAAAGAGCTGGTCCGGCTCTGTCGAATAGCGTTGAGAAAGTGGTTCCGATTATTTTGCGTACGGAGATAAGCAAGGTTTTATAGAGCACTGCATTTGATACATTTTGACGTATATGAATTATCCCCCTCTGGTGACCACAGTATTGACCTTCCGCAAAAATTCCGGGAGTAACGCCGACTGCATTTCCGACGACCTTTCGATCGCTTTTTCCGCTTCTATCTTTCTTTGTTTCCGAGATCGAGGGTGTCATTTTTAACCCCCTCCCACCAGAGGGGGGGTCATAGGTGATTCATGCTGGTCATCGGGGCTAGGGTTAAGGGCCAGCATTAGGGTGTTTCATTGTTCCAAAATGCAATATTTTGACGCATATCGACGTTCCCCTCAAACCTCATCTGCTTACAAGCTTCGGTGCAAGATTTCCATGTATTTCGATAATATTTAGAGGTCGCGCACTTTTGCAGTTTTTTATCAAATGTATTCAAATGTACACATAAGCGTAGGAACGTCCAGAATATTGGGGAGGCCAAGGTGCATTTGGAAGTCATTTCTTTCCAGTCAACGCCATAGGGTTAAGGGTTAAGAATCAAGAATATTGGGGGGGGCTATGGCCCCCTGCCCCCCTGTTCCTACGCCTATGAATGTACACATTTCCACACTGATACTGGCGCTGGTTTTCTTTTGCTTGGTTTTCTATTTCACATCTGAAATATTCTTAAAATTAAATAAAACATTTATTACTGCACAAGACTAGCCTGAGCATAAAACCCGACCGATTTCGGGAGCATCCCGCCCCCGTTTTCAAGGGAGATGAAGAAAACACTATGACATAAACCTAACTAAGCGAAAAACACGAAGACAGGGTAAACTTTGAAAGAACAATCTTAGCTATGAACATGACGAATCATTTTAGAATTATTAGCTCTAAACACGTGTTATTTTTCAATTCAATCTCTTGTTTGGCTGGCGTTTTAAGAGGTCCAAAAATCCAGAGAAGATGGTAACTTTGCCGATATTTATATCCATTTTGGTTCCGTGGTGGTTTGGATGTAAATTGCATCTTTTATTTCCCGCTGTTTTTGTCTTGAGTTGAAAGTTAAAGTCGTTGTGGTGTCCCATTTGATATAATGATCCTTTTCGAATGATTGTTTTGCTGTGGCCTCCGCTGCTCTCTCGTCAATTGACTCTCGCATTAGTTTTTGTCGAGATTTTCGGTGTTCGTCTTGTCGGACTTCCATCATCCTTTTGCTTTCTCAAATGTATATTTTTGGACAGTCATTACATTCCATCTTGTATACTGGGCCTGGTTTTTCCGGTTGTCTATCCTGTCCTTTGGTTTGACCAGTAATTGTTTGATCGTTTGATGTTCCTTAAAATATGTTCTTACGTTGAATTTAGAACATATGCGTCGAATCTGTTGCGATACTCCTACATATGCGAAGGATCATTATATCAAATGGGACGCCACAATGACTTTAACTTTCGACTCAAGACAAAAACAGTGGGAAAGGGAGATCGCCCTCATCAAGAGGTTCAACGGATTCGTCAAGGACGAGAAGCAGAAGCAGTACCTGCTCCGGGTGGTGGAACTCCATCGGAGGGCTCTACCCAAGCGCACCAAGAAAGAATGCGCCTCTTTCAAGTGTAATGGTTTTTGGTGATAAAAGTGCGCGACCTCTAAATGCCCTTTTATTTTGCTTTTAAGGGTGTCAATCGATTCAGTTTTACGTCTAGAGCTGGGGGAAAGTCGATATGACTTCGTTCCAAACAAACAAAAATTTCACTATAGTGGGCTGAAACACCCTAGCCAGCATGTATAATTTTGTTGCTTTCAGATCATAACTTTGACTTTAATACTGAATTATAATCTCATGAAATCACTTAGGTAATGACTTGATTCTGGCTTAGGTTATCGATATCGAGAAACCCGATCTATATTTTATAGGTTTTTATATCTATATTTTATCGGAACCTTCCCCCTTGCACTCGCCAGTGATTCCCTATAGCCATATTTATACCACTTTTAAGACCGATTTTGTAATACATGTAGTATTAGGTTCGGCGACCATCTAAGAAGCTTGGATTTTAGTCGGCGACCACAAGCTCACTTTTTAGACCCCTGGCTCTGATCATTTTCAATTTTTAAAAAAATTTTAAGGTTGGGTCATTTAAGACATAGGCAGATCCAGGATAGCCAATCGGGGGCACCTTCCCACAGGGGGCACCATCCGGACCAGAGGGGCTCTACTTTTGACCGGCAAAACCTATCAGGTGGGCGCAAATTCCTATCGGTGGGCGCCGATTTTTGCCTCCTGGGGGAAAGTGACATTTGAGGGGACGCCATCAAACTTTCAGGGGCCACCGTAACCATTTTAGGGGTGCCGAGGGCCGGTCGGGGGAGGTCGTGTAGATACGGTGAAACGAGGGATTTTCTGCCGTTCGGCTACCCATTTTAACACGCGCATTGACGGGGAGGTGGGTACCCACCCCCATCGGGTTTTTCGAAGGTAGTAGAAAAACGGCGGCGCGTAGCGCCGCCGTACTTCATATACTTTTTTCTTCATCATTTTTACAACTTCGGTTAAAATTTTAAGGTTAGGTCATCTCAGGTCAGGTCACCAGTACAGGTCAAGTGACCCGACCTAAGAAAAGTTTAAGATAGCATAAGTCGAAGCAGGGTGAACTTATCCGATTGAAACTTATATCACATAATGGCCCCACCGAGTTCTCTAAAATATGATCCGGTATTTTTGATATCGATGACCTAAAGTCAGGTACGAGGCATGACCTCTCCATTGGAAATACATGGGAAAAATGGTTTTTACGGAATAACTCAGTAACAGATGGTGATAGAGCATTTATTTTAGCTGCATTAGACTTGCCTGGGCTTTGCGGTTCTAATGATATGCATTTTATATAATTTGACCCTGACCTGACCTCAGGTCAGGTCAAATCCTTGATTTGACCTAGCAAGGTCAAATTATATATCATTCGATTTGGCTTGCTAAGAGGATTCATGTAGTTTAAGTCGTTTTGCTCTATCTTTACTTGTTCAGATGAAATGGCCGAAAAAGCTAAATTTACATGTTATCCCTATGACGGGCATGTTTTGACCTCTCGTGACCTTAAATGTGACCTGACAAAAAAATGGTTCAAAAATTTTCGATGGAGAAGTGGATGGGCAGCCCAACGCCGTTTACCGTTTTTCGCTACCTACCGTGGTTCTCGAGACCTTAAGGGAGCGGGTACCCGCCCCCCGTCAATGCGAAGGTGGCTCAGACCCCCGTCAATGCGCGTGTTAATTCCTTTGTGGCAGCGTGCCCTGGGTCTGACCCTTTCAGTTGCTCTTTTGGGCAATTTACATCCATACATATATTCAGAAAAGCACGCAACACACATGGGTTAACACGCGCACTGGAGGGGGGCCTCGGAGGCCCCCCCCACCTGTTTTTCCGAAATGGCCGGACAGAGGTGCAGAAACTTGCCAACTCGGCTACTGGGGTTTGTGACACATTTATGAAAATTGAGGTGCATAAGTGTGACAAAATAGCGATCGTCACAGTATGGTTCAAAATCAAACCGCATATTCCGAAATAAAGAATGAAGCGTGTAGCGATAAATTTAATTTAGCAACTCTGTTCTTCAATTGCACAGCGTACCATCAGTGATACAATTTTGGTACTGTGTTCAGTTTCTACTAAAACGAGGGACCCCCCGCTGCAGAAAACCCGGAAACCGCTGTCACAGTTGCCAGATTTTAACATGCAGCCCAATGGTGCCGATTGTTAGTAGTTGCCAGAAAGTTGCCGCCTAGATGCCCGAAATGTGACAGTCAATTTTTTCGAGAAATACATGATTGTGGGCATATTTAAGGCATTAAAGATAACGAAAATACGTTATCAAGTATTTCTCTGTCCATTTTGTCAGGTTAAATAATATTTAAAGTTTGAGCCTCTTCGATTTAGCGGTCCCTATTTCTTTGAATTTAGTATTAAGTACGCCTAAAAGCTACTAAGAAAAGTACTAAATGAGTGAAAGAAATAAACATGGCTGGGCAGCAATTCTACCTAAACTACGCAACAGCGACAAGACAAGTTCGTAATGTTTATTTGATGTAGAGCCTGCCAAAAAATGTACACAGGTGGGAAGTCACTTTTTAGGGCATATTTTGGGGTATATCTGAGATAAGTGCAGGCTAAAACTGGCTGGAATAAATAGTGCTGCCCATGGCTAATCTAAGATGAATGTAGTCTACTTTGAGACTGATGCACTTTCACATATCAAACTTGGTTTTTCATTCCTTAGCTTGCTTGTGCCTTACCTTATTTGTGCCCTAGATCAAGATTGGTTAGGTAGATTTGGAGCTGGAGGAAGTTGGGAGAGTTGGCGCCAGCAACAGACAGGCAACAACAGTAATTCAGGTGAGATTTCATGATCAAATTATCATGTCAATATTGTACAGATAGCAAATGTGTGCCAATGCAGTCCTCCACAAAGTGTTAAAACACACACTAACGTGCACTGGAGGGGGGCCTAGTATACCCCCCTTCTCATCTCAGGAAATTGCAGAAAATCTCAGAAAGAAAGAGACTTTGAAAAACGCTGGTTGGGGGTGTGTTGCTTACTACCAGTGGTGGTAAGCAACACACAGGACCTGAACTGCATGGAGTTAAAGCAGGACTTTGACTACACTGGATCTTTCTTTGGTATGAGACTTCCAATACCTCTGTAGGTACCTATTAGGCCAATAGACAGAATTTTACATCTATGCAGGGTAGTTGCCTCAGAGTTTTTACTGCAAGAAGGAATGAACAGGCAGGTGATAATCAGGTGTTCGGGAAAATTTTAAGCATTTGATCTGTCTATAAAAATGCTACCTAAGGTCCACTTTACCAACACATTTTAGGTAGATCCAAATCCTATGTTGGCATTGACATTTTTGTCCCTTTTGTTGATATGTGAGATGGAAGTTCAGTGGGGGGAAGCTGTGATCAGGGTTCCCAATTGTGTGTAGGTGCACATTCCCATTCATAGATTAGTGCCCAATAATAATTATTTTCATGATAATTGCCACATTTAATCATGAGGAAATGTACCATAATTGGAAACACTCCTTCCAAAAATGGAAACTTTTTCAAAAAGGGAAATGCATGTCATTAGGGGAAACTGCAGTCAGAGTTGCCAATAAAAGTTATGATCCCAATACTGGAAACAATGATCCATAATTGGAAATTTTCCTTCCAAAACATAAACATGATCTAAAAATGAAAACACAGTTTAATACTTTCATGCAGTAATGGCTTGGTGCTTGAACCTTGTCTGTTGCAAAAAGTAAGAGACAGGTAGATGACATTCAGCATATTGGAAATAGTATTCAAGTATACAATTATCATTTCCAGCTTTTTGTGACAGAGGAGGCATACGTCGCATTGAGTTTGTGACAGCCAGCATACTTTCTGCAACTCTGTGGCCGGAGAACCGCTAGTAGCCGAAAAACGAAACGTTGCCACATTTAACAGAATTTAATAGCGCGTCGATTGGTGAAGACTTTTTTGAAAATCGGCCGAAAATTGTTTGACTTATAGGTTTTCAAAGTCAGAACTGCATTTTGAGATCGCCGTGAACGCGCGGTCGGACCAGTTAGCTTGCATTGAAGACCGAGTGGTGAAGTCATAACGTCATATAAGCGGGACTATATGTCAAGGTCACTTCACATGAAAGTCAAGGTCAAGGTCAAAGGTCACAGGTCAAGGTCATATCTGCACTTTCCAGGTCACTGACCACTGCGCGTCCGGCCAAATGACGTTACCCCGTCTGACTTATATTATGCTATGACGTCATCGGTAGGGTACCCCAATACAAAGGTCAAGGTCAAAGGTCATTGTGAAAGGTCAATCCTCATTTCCCGCCAATCAGTGACTACAGTGTTAGTCAAAGTGTAAATAATAAGTAGTATGCCATATGGTGACCTTAAAGGTCAATGACCTTGAATGACCTTGACCCAAAAGTTGTGGGAAAGCCTCTTTGCGACCTCTTCTCCATGAACCTTGTCCGCCTTTAGCTTATTCCCGCCATTTTCATGCATAATCACAGCATTTACCAATCGATCCCAGCATGGCCAATATTTGACCTTTACGACCTTGTTTGACCTTGAAGATATTGACCTAGGTCAATGAAAATTGGTCATCATGTAGATCACCAAAGCCCCCACCCACCTACCAAGTGGCGTTTTTCTAACCCTCTTAGTTTTCGACATCTTATGGGGGCCTACCGGCCCCCCTCCAGTGCGCGTTAGTGCCAGACCCCCTCCAGTGCGGGTGTTAACCCTCGCCCCACCGGGCCATCGATGCCCCCCTAAGGTTTTTCCGGGATAGCAGAAAAACGAAGAGGCGCAGCGCCGCAGTTGAGGGCTCTACCTCTCACTGCATCATTTTTCCACCATCCCTGACATTTTTTACCCCGGGTCACCCAAGGTCAGGTCACCAGACGAGGTCAACCAAGGTCACCTCACTTCAAATTTAGAGCTCTGTAAGAGCTACATTTCGAAGTCGATCGATTTGAAACTTCCTACACTTCATGACCCTTCCAGGGTCTACAACGTGTAAGTCTTGGATTTTTCGATTTCGTACCCTGAGGTCAGGTCACGAGGTGACCTCTCCCATTGAAAGAGCATGGGGAAAAGCTGTCTTATGATCTAAAAGTCACAAAAGTGATTGAAAATGCTCAGCTTTATCAGAAAAGCGTTCTTAGACACACTTTCACGGATTCCAGGGGCCATATTTGCCCTTTGACCTCTCCAAGGTCATCCAAGGTCACCAGGGGTCAAAAACAGTATTTTGACAATAACTTTTGACCTAATTAAGCTAGAGCGCTGAAACAAACACCATCGTGTTTGTCTCGTCACTGGCTTTCATGTGATATACGGCAAGGTCACTTTTTGATCTTTCGTGACCTCAGGTCATTTTAGGTCACGAGGTGACCTCTGGAGGTCAAACCACTGACGGGAGGTCTTTACGTATCACATATCGGAAAAAGGACTGACAATTTCCTATAAAATGTACTTTACCAGACCTCAATAGCTCTAATGGCATAAGAGTTATGCCCAGTTTGCTTAAGCATTGCATATTTGAGTGAAAAAGCCGATCTTGACCTAATTTGACCTCTGGAGGTCAAACCATTGACCTGAGCACTAAAACATGTGAAGTAATTTCTTACTGAATTCACGCGAGCTTTCTATTGCACTTTGCAGATTTGCGCTAACGCCCATAATGTAGGAGTTAGAGGGGGGCCATCGATGGGCCCCCCGGTGGGGCGAAGGTGGCGCTGGACCTCCGATGGGGTGCGGGTTAAAAAACGAGCATATGAGGTAAAACAAGATGAAGCGGTAAGAAACCGATGCCCCACGTTTACAGCAGGCCAGGGGCAGGCGCAGGCGGGTCAGAGGAGCGAGTGGGTGGCCATGCACACATACGATGCGGTGTACAATGTGGGAATAAATAAATAAAAAAGTGTATGAGAGAAAAAAATTAAATAACATAAAATAAAGTCAGTTTGCCAGAAACCGCGTATGGGATACGTAGTGTTTCATGTTCAAGGCCTGCCAGCCGGACACAGCCACCAAGGCTACCCCGCGGCAGGCTCATGGAGCACGCCGCCGCCCCAGCGCCGCCCAACGCCATCATCGGTGCCGCCGCACCTCAGATTTAGATCTCAGACTCGCCAATGCATTATGCAGCTGCCCTTGCACTGAGAAACGACTGCAGTTTTTAAGTGTGCCTTTTTCACACATCTTTATAGGTCTAGTGTTTTCCTGTACTTTATTTTGTATCTTATGAACTCATTGTGTATATAACCATGTATTTTGTTCCGCCACTGTTTTATCCAGAATGACTTGAGCTGTCATTGGGTACGCACACCTGTTGCTCATCAAACCATAATAAACAAATAAAGAAGCACGTGGCCTCTTTGCCCCCCTCCTGGATCCGCCTATGATCTCGGGTCAGGTCACCAGTATAGGTGAAGTGACCTCACCTCAAACAGTTTAACACGCGCCCCGCTGGGGTCCCTTGCATAACGCGCCCCGCTGAGGGGCGTTTTTCGCCCCCTCCGTATCTTGTTCCCCACGAAAGGTAAAGGAAAATTACGGGTGGTGTTTGAAAGCTCTTGACAAGACGAAGAGAGTTTATAAGAAACATTTTTATGTCAGGTCAATATTGAGGTCAGCATAGGTCAAAGAATGCTCCATAGGCTTACAACAGAGCAGTGTACGTTTCCCTCTCTAGATCTGCCCTCAGGGGAGCTATAGCAAATCTTTATGCATCAATGGATTCCTCTCATCGCGGCAAATCCAGTGATGTATAATATGACCTTGCTAGGTCAAATAGTCAAATGACCTGACCTCGACCTAGGTCAGGGTCACAGAGTGACCTGGTATGGTCATGTTTCATATCAGTCGATTTCTCGTGACAATATAAACACAATGCAAGCAAAATGGGAGCTTTATTTCAATTCAGTGAGAAGTTATTGGCAAAACAATCACTCTCTGCCCCCGTGACCTGATATGACCTTTGAGAGGTCAGATGCTCAAAAACTCAACTTTATGGTCAAGATCGTGGTAAGAATAGACAGTTTGACCATTTTCAGCCTTATCTATCCAGTATTTCCTGAAAACGAGTCCATTCTATTTTTCACCCTAGACTTATAATGGGGTGACCAAAAAATTGACCCCACCTTAGGTCACCAATATCAAAATTCCAAGATAGCAGATTTGCAGACCCTAATGACCTTATCATACTGTAGAAGTTTCAAACTTATCGTTTTGCTAATGTTTCCTGGGCGCTGCTTCAAACTCGTAATTTAAGGTTTTGAGGTCGGGTTACTTAACCCTAAATAGCTCCTTGACCTGACATGACCTTACTCAAAAGATTGGTCAGATGTGTAAATTGATCAGGGATAAGGTACCGTAAGTTTCGTTGTTCTGCGTTTCTTTGTTTTTGAGTTATCTGCGAAAAACCAGGAGGGGGGCGAAATTCGTCCCCCAGCAGGGCGCGTGTTAACGCCCGCACTGGAGGGGGTCTGGCACTAACGCGCACTGGAGGGGGCCTGGTAGGCCCCCTAAGATCTCGGAAACTAAGAGGCATAGAAAAACGAAATTTAAGAGGTGAGTGGTGGTTATAGTGATCTACATCATGACAAATTTTTATTGACCTAGGTCAATATCTTTAACCCTATTTCCGTCAGGCTCCCGGCTACCCCTATTTCCGGCAGGGGGGCAATATCGGCCCCCCTAAGATCTCGTAATCTAACCGGCCGATTTTGAAAATTCAAAGTGCTATAGATTCCCCTGACGCTAAACTTTATTTTGAAAAAAGAAAATTTCAAAATTTTGATTTTTAAGGAGAAAGTCGTGCAAAATATACAATTTTTGTGTATTTTTTAGATTTTCCATAACCCTTGTCTCTGTTGTACGATTTTCACAAAACTAGTTCAGATTTACAAATAATTGACCCAAAATTGTCATATACTCGAGTTACGCAAAAATTCGAAATTCAATGGCAGTTCCAGGACCAGGACTATGAGGGGAAATATATACAACCTAAAAAGTTTTTGTTACGCGGATTAGAAGCCGTGATATACTGCTTGGCATCTTTGACACATAAATAAATGAAAAAAAGTGAAAAACTCATCAGGGGTGGATGCAGTAAGGTAAAACAGTGGGGTAAAATACATCCCAACAATATGCGAGTGGTATGCATGAGTATATTAGTCCCTCGACTAGTTGAAATTTATTTCTGATAATTTTTACCCTCCCATGGCAGCTCTGGGAAAGGGGGTGACATAGGCGGATCAAGGACTCTCGTCGTGGGGGGGCGGGTGGGGGTGATTGGAAACACATTTTTAATATACAACGATATTGAGTCGCGGCGGTGATACTGGCTGGGAATATGCATTTTGAAAATGTGTAGTGACTGGACACGCCTCTGGTAATCTAGAATTTGGTTATAACTATTTTGAATTTTCATATACCCAATTGTATTCGCCCTGGCACGGCTGTAAGCAGTCTTCTCACTTACTAACGTTTAGTCCTTCTTGATAACATTCCCCCCATTTTGAACTGCTGTAACCGCCCCTGATGAATACAAATAGTGACAATTGTGAATGCACTATCTTCTCACATAAAAAATGATATAATAAAACCATATAACTGGTATCAGGATCAGCAGAGACGGCTTCCTTTTACAAAGAACCCATCGCATACGATAATACTTGGTTTGTGGATAGAACCTCCCCAAAAACCCAGCCATAGCTCCGCCCCTGGTAAATATATAATATTGACAATTTCAGAAAACCTGCCTGTACTAGTTTTAGGAAAAGTCAGGAAGTTTCAAAGTTCTATCGCAAGCCGTTTCGGAGATATTCTTGAAAAACCTTAGGGGGGCAATATTAGCCCCCCTGCCGGAAATAGGGTTAAGGTCAAACGACGTCATAAAGGTCAAAACTTGGCCATGCTGGGAACCGACTGGTAAATGCCGTGATTATGCGGGAAAATGGCGGAAATAAGTTAAAGGCGGACCAGTGTCATATAGAGAAGGTCTCAAAGACCCTTTCCTTCAATTCTGGGGTCAAGGTCATTCAAGGTCATTGACCTGTAAGGTCACAATATAGTATACTACTTATAATGTACACTTTGACTAACACTATAGCCAATGTTTGGCGGGAAATGAGGATTGACCTTTGAAAATAACCTTTGACCTTGCCCTTTGACCTTGACCTTGGTATTGGGGTACCTTATCGATGACGTCATAGCATAATGTACGTCAGACCGGGTAACGTCATTTGACCGGAAGCACTGTGGTAGTGACCTTGAAAGTGCAGATATGACCTTGACCTGTGACCTTTGACCTTGACCTTAATGTGAGGTGACCTTGACATATAATCCCGGTCATATGGTGTTATGACTTCACCACTCGGTCTCCAATGCAAGCTAACTGGTCCGACCGCGTGATTACGGCGATCTCAAAATGCAGGTCTGACTTTAAAAGCCTATAAGTCAAAAAAATTTCAAACGATTTTCAAAAAATTTTCACCAATCGACGCGCTATTAAATTCTGTTAAATGTGGCAAAGTATCGTGTTTCGGCTACGAGCGGTTCTTCGGCCACCTCGGAAAAACAGGTGGGGTGCCTCCGAGGCCCCCTCCAGTGTGCGTGTTAAGATAGCATTAGTCAGAGTACGGTACAACTATCCCATTGAAACCCATATCATATGTAATGGCCCCACGGAGTTCTACAAAAAATGTTCCGGTATTTTATATATCGATGATGTAAGGTCAGGTACGAGCCATGACCTCTCGATTGGAAATACATGGGACAATCGCTTAAACTGAATAACTTAGTAATGGATGGTGGCAGCACGTTTATTTTAACGGTAATAGTTCTGTCTCATCTTTGCGGTTCTTATGATATGCATGCATTGACTTTGACTTGACCTCAGGTGAGGTCAAATCCTAGATTTGACCTGATTTAATCCAGCAAGGCGATATCATAAATCATTCAATTCAGCTAGCTGCGAGAATTTCAATGACCTACATTTTTTGCTCTAACTTTACCAGCTCAGATGTAATGACTGAAAACCTTTATTTACATATTATCACTGTGGTGGCATGTTTTGACCTCTAGTGACCCAAAATGAGACCTGAAAAAATGGCTGAAATGTTTTCTATAGAGACTTGGATGGGCTATCCAACGCCGTTTACCGTTTTTTGCTACCTTACGCGGTTCCAAAGATCTTAGGGGGGGCGTGTACCCGGCTTCTCCGAAATGAAATGATAATGTGAAAAACGTAAAAAATAAAAACGAAACATTTTACTAGACTTTAAGCTAAAATGTGCAATAAATGCAACAAGCGCAGGCATTTTTGGCATTGCTCCGCCTAAGAGACAACGATCTGTTCTCTTCTAAAATACCCAAAAATTTTCATTTAGCGCTTAATGACTAAATCCTTCATACTTTTCATAAATCTGCGTGCATGAAAATAAATAAGCGTGTAAACAAAAATTCACCGAATTTTGAGCAGAATCAAATCAAAATAACCTTACCTGAGTGTTCTACTTATCTCAACTCAACAACTTAAAAGTATCAGTTAGACCCTGTATACATCCCTGCAAGGGACGACGACTGCAGTGGCGGATGCAGCGGGACGTGGAAGGTATTTATCCCCCCAAATGGAAAAGCTGGGGAAAAACTATTTTTTGCCCCCTCCCCCAAAGCTGTCAACCTGTTTTCCCCCGGCTCCTTTTTAGCTTACAAGCAAGGTTTTGGTGCTTCAACTGGACCAGTCAATTTCCAACTAAACCAGTCAACTTCAATGTAAACATTTAACCTGGTTCTCTTGATATTTAAAATCGTCTTTGAGTGAATGATCCTTGGTCGGCAAAAGGATCTTGTGGCCACCACATCTTTTACCCGTGACAATTTTTTTCTTTCCGACTGAGGCTAACCGCCAAAACCTACTGCCTAGTTAAATGTGGCCATATATTTCACTGCGTGCCGTTTTTTATTTTGCTTTTCGACTTTGGTTTGCCCCTCAAACCTACCGGCTAGACCCGCCACTGGATGAGTGGAAGGTGGTCTCGGTTTTCAAATATCGCACCGTCATGTTAGTTAGTTAGTTAAGGGCTTTTTATAAGGCGTTCTGTGCAAAGCACCTTTGCCCGCCTCTAAAGTGTGGGGGAGAATTTTCCGGGAGGGGTGTTTACTTTAATGTCGCAGAACAAAGGGACGAATCTTATTCAAGGAATGGGTCGCGAAGTGTAGCAACACTTGCCAGGGAAGGGGATTGCTACGGCAGAGATGCCGAGCCTGGGGCACAGGTAGGATTTAAAAGGGTACGTGAAGAGGCTTGCAAGCGTGAAGATTAGTTTTTTTAATTTTGTTCCTTGTTATCGAATGACCGTTTTGCTTACGTTACTCGAGTTCCTCCATTGGAAAAGAATAATTTTGGGTTATTAGAAACATCCGCAAGCACCATGACGTGATGCCGCGGGTCTTTATCCTGCAACCAGGAGGTGAGGTTACAGCACCCTCTCTGGCTGGATAGCCGCCGCATAGAGGAAGAGGGAAGGGTAATAGAACAGATAGAGTGTTAGGGAGGGGGTGTGAGTTGGCTAGTTGTTAGTCTTAGATATGTGGTTAGTATAGTTAGTAGTCCTTAAGTTAGGATTAGTTGGTTAGCAAACATGAACGGATGGTTAGATAGGGTTAGTTGGTTAGTTGAACTTTTTTTGTTTTGTTTTTTTTTTTCGGTGGCACATCTTCTTATACCCTAAAACATGCACCCTCCGCTCGTACCCACAAATCCTTCACCGGCCGTGTCATTGCTAGTGAAAGTGCTGCGCGGCTACACTGTCATCGGCACGTGCATTAGCGGATATAGGCCACGCACTGTGACGCCTCACCCGACGCCGTGACGTCGGCGTAACGGCGGCGCAACGACGTCTCGTGACGCAACAATGCAGTCCTTACGCCGCCCGGCGCGGGTCAGCGGCGCGGCGGCGCGGCAAAAACTGGCGCACCGCCCCCATCCGATTGTGTGATGCCACACGGCCAGAGGGTGGTAATTGGCCGGACAGTAAACTGTGGTCGGTGGACTACAAGACGGCAGGGTGTCGGTGGCACGGCAACTGACTTCACGCATGGCAGGGCACGTCGTGGCAGCAAACAAGACGTATACACTGATGGCTGAGAGGCCTCACAGTTGACACTGATTCGGCTCGGCCAACTGAAACCTTACAACGTGATTCCCAGTACACACCATGGCATTGGGGATTGTTTTATTGATTATGGCATGACTGGTGCGGTCATATGCCTTGTCGTGGCGGCAGACAATGCCGGCACGGCTAGTGTTTTGGGCATTGGCACCACGCCGCTGCAGCAGAAAGGTGCAACGTTTTTACCAGGCTCGATTTCATACTGCCGGCCGGGGGAAAAAGGGTGAGCGGCCAGCTCATCTGGTACTGACGCAACCGACGCCATCACACCGCCTGCTCCTGAGGTCAACACCATCCGCGTCCCAGGCGAAAGCAGGCAGCCAGGGTGCAGGTCAACAATGCCGGCTGGTGAAGAGACGCTGCGCGAGACAAGCACGGAGTGGTGCTGCTGCCCGTCCTCCGAAACTCGGAAGAACAAAATTAATTGGCTGTTGGGAAGAATGATAAAGGGATGAAAATTCATGATTAAGGGATTAGACAGTTTTGGTACAATTGAACTTCATTTGGGCTTCTATCCTAGTCTTGCTGAGCACACTGGTATGTATTCATCCGCTAAGCTAAAAATGTTTTCATTGGTATCTTGAGCTTAATTTTTAGAGGAACCACATCCAGCATCACTTTGGACTATCAAATACGGTAATGGGCATTCAAATGAAAGAAACAAAAACGTCAACAATTTATTTTCCAAAAATACTATACAGCATCAATTAAACACCACGTAACATTCTTACTCTTGCAGCATATTTATGATTGGAAAAATAGTTGGAGAATGATTGGTGATGTTCATGATTAACACACACAGTTGAGTGAAATTGAGAAAACAAGGCACCCAAATACAGTGTTGATGAACATTCCGACTACATTTTGATACTGACCAAAGGTGAGTTCCCTTCAACCAAATTTCTGCGCAAAATCTTGCTCAACGATTTCGCAAATGTCCTGTACAACACTCGTGATAGCCCCATGCAGCCACTTTAAATAATCAAGTTATTAAATAATCTCTACACTGCGTTTCGTGAAAGACTGCCACGAACATACAAAATCAGCTGTCGCTAAACCTGGCAATTTTCGATCCCGACTCGCACTCCGGTAAAACAAGACTATTTACACCACTCATTTGACACACTGGAACATGAAGTATCTTCAGCGTTGCAGCTACCTGAGCCTCCGGGGAACTGGGCTCCGTCAGTAGACGTGTTGAACGGAGAGCGGGGTAGCCGGCTGTCTCAGAAGCAGGCTGCTGTGACCTGCTTAACAAGAACGACAGCAACGTCAGTGATATTTAAAAACCGTGTCATCGTCACAAGCGCATAGGCTTATGCCTGTCAAAAGGCTAACCCCCAAGCATACCGAAATCAATCAACCAGAATCATTCAATCACACTCGAATAGCATTTGCATCATTATTATCAGCAGGAGCACACCAAACATTTTCCCAATAGGGTGGATTTGGTGGCTCCGTACAGCCTTTGCAGTTGGTTTGTTTTTAACCCCCAACAATTAGTAACTCAAAAGTGACCTGTATCGCTGCCACAAAATCTTGCTAGTTTTCTTGAGTATTTGTCTCCCATGTCTCCGACCGTCGAAGCGTGAGGAGCGTTGTCGAATTCAAACCGTGGCGGAGTTCAGAAGTTGATGGACAGTGTTGTAACAAAATCATTAATTTTCTCTTGACACTTCTGACCCACTGTGTGTAACCGTAGCAGCACCCCGAATGATTATGTTAGAAGGTCATTTCCAGCGTCCTCACTTTGCTAATTTCACCTCACGGTACGAGTGGAGCCGCCATCACAGCGCCATGACACAATGCTATTTCGTAGGTCATCGTGTCCGTCACCGGAAATGATTGCGAAGAGAGCGTTATTGGCAGGGCGGCGTTACGTGCCGGCCAGCAGTCACTACACAGGGACGTGACAACTGGTACATAGGCACTGACGCCGTGACCGACTTGCGCCGTGAAGATGGCACTGGCGTGGGACATTGCCAGTACCTGCCGCTGCGACTGCCAGCGTGCCGTGCTTACGCTCGTGATAGATGATCGCATGGCTGGTGAACATGCGGGACACGCGCGCGTCGCCAACAGAACAATCATGCGCCGGCCGTCGACGACGATGATTTTCACATGATTTATGCAAGGGCAAAAACGGTGATCAGGGAAGTCAAGGACGGCGAAAATATGTCGGATGTTGACAGGCACGAGAGGACGGCGAAAATATGTCGGATGTTGACAGGCACGAGAGGACGGCGAAAATATGTCGGATGTTGACAGGCGCCAGAGGACGGCGAAAATATGTCGGATGTTGACAGGCACGAGAGGACGGCGAAAATATGTCGGATGTTGACAGGCACGAGAGGACGGCGAAAATATGTCGGATGTTGACAGGCGCCAGCGGACGGCGAAAATATGTCGGATGTTGACGGGCACGAGAGGACGGCGAAAATATGTCGGATGTTGACAGGCGCCAGAGGACGGCGGAAATATGTCGGATGTTGACGGGCACGAGAGGACGGCGAAAATATGTCGGATGTTGACAGGCGCCAGAGGACGGCGGAAATATGTCGGATGTTGACAGGCGCCAGAGGACGGCGAAAATATGTCGGATGTTGACAGGCGCCAGAGGACGGCGGAAATATGTTGGATGTTGACAGGCGCCAGAGGACGGCGAAAATATGTCGGATGTTGACGGGCACGAGAGGACGGCGAAAATATGTTGGATGTTGACAGGCGCCAGAGGACGGCGAAAATATGTCGGATGTTGACAGGCGCCAGAGGACGGCGAAAATATGTCGGATGTTGACGGGCACGAGAGGACGGCGAAAATATGTCGGATGTTGACAGGCGCCAGAGGACGGCGAAAATATGTCGGATGTTGACAGGCGCCAGAGGACGGCAGAAATATGTCGGATGTTGACGGGCACGAGAGGACGGCGAAAATATGTTGGATGTTGACAGGCGCCAGAGGACGGCGAAAATATGTCGGATGTTGACAGGCGCCAGAGGACGGCGGAAATATGTCGGATGTTGACGGGCACGAGAGGACGGCGAAAATATGTTGGATGTTGACAGGCGCCAGAGGACGGCGAAAATATGTCGGATGTTGACAGGCGCCAGAGGACGGCGGAAATATGTCGGATGTTGACAGGCACGAGAGGACGGCGAAAATATGTTGGATGTTGACAGGCGCCAGAGGACGGCGTATCAGCCCTGTCACTGTCCTGAGGGCAGCTAATAGCTGACGAAAAGGATTGACCGGGGAGCGTTCTGCATTACCAACGATATAGGGGGGGGGTCAGAGCCTGCCGCAGAGGCTTAGGAGTCCAATTGACTAATACGCCATCAAAGTGGTTTTTAAGATGCTTATAAAATTCCTTCGGAATAAAGGCGCATTAAGAGCTCCAAATACTAACCGTTTGCTAAGCAATAATTGTATCCGCAGAAAGTGATGGTAAGCAGTTTGTGCCCTCTGTGCAGTTGGCCAGCAAGATTGCAGTGAACTAAGGGTACTGTTACAAGTTTTCAAACTTTGGACGGAGACCAAGGGAAACCTTCCACCGTACTCTGCAAAACAACAATGAGTGGCTTTTAGGAAAATATAGTTACTGAGTTCTGTTGCTCGCAGACAAATTTTTGATGTAGTGCAAACGAGTCTCTGATGGAGTTATTTGGGTATCACCGGCACTTACACTGCGCCGACGGCTGGGAGGCCTCTCAGCCCTGGTTTGTGAAGGTGCTGCGGAATCGTGGCATCAGGTTGCGAGCCCCGCGCTGCATGGGCATGATGACGCCGCGGTGGATCATCCTGCCGCCTCCCATCAGCGCACCCATCGTCAGGCGCACCGGCATCTGACGATCAGCAGGGAGCGGCGCTGTTAGCGCTAGGAGGCCATTGGCGGACGCAGGGGGGGCGCTATTCCGGCCATGCCCCCCAAAGCGCTGGAGGGGAGGCAAACTATCTTTTGGCCCTCCCCCAAACGCCGGAGAAATTTTTGAAAAAGGTGTTTACACTAGGTCTGTAGAGCAAAAAATCTTCGCTCCCACCACTCCCCCCTCCGGAGAGCGATCATGTACTTGGAGAGGTAGCTTATACTAGGTCCGTTGAGCACTGAAAAAAGGTGTTTACACTAGGTCTGTAGAACAAAAAAATATTCGCTCCAACCCTCCCCCTCCCAGGAGGAGAGGCATACATGAGTTTGCCCCCCCAAACTCGGGTCTGCGTCCGCCCCTGTAGGAGACATGGCAGCAAATACTGCGTTCGTTAGAAATGGTACCTACAGCACGCACTCCGCTCTTCCACAGGCAGTAATATTGTCAGCGCCGTGCACTCATGTAACTATGACTTAAGAAATGTAAGAGAGGAGTACCTTGTAATACCTACTTCGAAAAAGTGTTCGGTTCCCTTTTCCGAGCGCAACGTGAAACGCCTAATTTGTGCTTCTGTAGTTGACATGCTGGTACACGTTTAAGCTGCTGCCTCAGTTTTATAGTGGGCACTGTGCGTGTTATAGGTAATCAAATCACAAACTGCGGGAAATCCTCGAAAACGGAATTATATTCTAGTAGAACCAGTAGCAAAGTTTCACGCTCAGCGTGTTCTTCCCTCACCATGCCAATCTCCATGACGTCGTGCATGATGCCGCGGACTGGCTCCCGGGGCCGCTGCGGCGCTGCCGAAGCAGCAGCGAAGAGCAGGACCGCGGCGGACGCCAACAGCAGGAGCCGAACCATCTGAGGAGGACGCACAGGTCACAGAGGATGCATTGTATTGGGGGCTTGGCACATATTACACACGGTTTGCCGAAGGCGTACAATGGGTTATCGGTGAAATTTAGTGCGGATGAGAGAAGCGGCTTCACTCATCTATCTCTAAGGAAACAACCAAATGAGACTTCAAGAAGTAGAGGGAGCAGGGGTAGTTCATAACATTTCTAACAAAGAGAAAGGCAGAAAGATCCCGGGGAAATTGGCCCCAGTTACCCCATTCGGTGCCGAATGGAGAAAATACACGTGGAGACCGATCGGTGTAGGGCCGGATATTGAGGCTGAATTTTGTTTTCACGGCCGTTTTTCAAGGATAAATTTATATTTCTTGTCACTTTAGATAACACGTTCATGTTAATTTATGAAATAAAAAACAGACTGAGGAACTCGTCAAAGCTAAGAAGATTGCAAGACAAGCACGTGGCATGAGGCAAGAAGAGGCAAACAAGAATTACACGAAAAAAGGTCATATGTCTTTTTATAATATATGCTATAAAATACACAAATATATAAAAGTGTAGTATATAATATTTAATCATTTATATAATATATAAAATAAAAGCACATACTTCTTCTTTCTCTTTTATTTTCGCGTTAATAGTAGTTCTCCCTAATCCAGAAGTAAATGGGTTTTGGCAGTGCCAGCATTGACCGCAACAGAAGAAAGCTAGAAAATATAATAATAGCGGATGACATTATAAAAAAAGAGGACACTGATGCTCAGTGTGAGGGTCCCCATGTTTTACTTCTTTTTCTCCTTAGATCAGGTCAGCGTAGCTGGCCCCCACGCAGCCGACCCGGGTTTAAGGCCCGGCGGCTTCCCTAAACAAGGAGCAGGCTGGCTCCCGAGAAACCCTTCCAACAGGGAAAGAGTTGGCGACGCCATATGACCCTGGCAGTTGATGCGTCGATAAGCCTCAACAATTATTATTATTATTATCCTTAGATAAGAGTTCGTACGAGGTAACTTCAGAGAAAAGGATCACCTTGGCATTTCATCTAATAACCTGGAGGGTTGTAGTGAGTGCGTTCATGCCCATGTAAAAAAATGACTGAGTCTTATTAATGAGAACCTTTCAAAAATTTCAGACTGACAACATGGTCAAGGTAAGAAATGGCAAAACATGGTCAGACATATCACAGTATTTAAAAATTAAGAAACCCCTTTTCGATAATTTTATATTAGTATCAGAGATTTTCATGTTTCCATTTTCTTGCCTCTTCTAGCAGTTGACTTTGTTTCCCACCAAAATTTACAATATACAAATGAATTTATAAGATAAATAACATGGCCCCTGCATAGCAAGCCATTGCAACATTGCTTACTAGCCTATTAATGAAACGTGCAAATCTATGGCTATTCGCCTGCTGCTTGGTAGATTTCACGGGCGACAATGGTTTCAAAACAAGTACAGCAATTTTAGGAATAAATGCCCAGAGGGAATGCTACACGGGAACATTTCGATTCAAGAATATATTTCAATTGTTAGTGTTTTCCCGTGTTTCTAAATCATTGTTGTTTTTCATCTTGAACGTTAATGGGATGAATGGCCTTTTAACGAACTGCGGGTGAAAGGGTCAAACCCAGAAGATATGGACTTATATTTAATTCTCATATACATTGGAAAATTAGAAGCTGTCAGGAGCAACCAATAAACATATAGTTATTCCCAACTCGGGGTGTTACTTGCCTCTTGGTGACAAAATTTTACAAATAAGTCCGTCTAAAACTGTGGTAAGCGATACCGAAGATCACCAAGCCAGCCCACAGCAGGTTCGCAACAACAGAAACAGGCATCGCGGCTGTTTTTGAACGAGTGACAGAAAGCGCTAGCTAGCCCGGGGTTCAGACGGTCGAAGCCTCAGAATGTTCGCCCTCACAACCACCATCTACATATTTGTCTCCACTTAAGCCCATATCCGAGGGAGCTGATATGTCTCCAATATATTTACATTTGTTCATTGTAAGCGTTATAGCAATGTTCGGAAAATCCTGTCATCGAGTAGTCAATCCAACTTGAAACGTTTGAAGTTGGTAGAGGGCATTAACATTAGCATTCGTTTCAAAAAGTCATTATTATCTACATAAAATGCAAAATCTGTTACTTTTTAATTCACTTCCAGGACTGGGAACACTTTGCTTCGATGCCTCTATGTATTTTCCTAACCCAGGGAGCCTATCTATTTATTTACTTACTTGTTCCTGGTTATCACCTGCAGGCCACATCAGGTTTGACACATTTTGTCCACACCCACTTATAGATGAAGTCAAAATAAGATATGCATCTGAATATCATCATTACGTTTGGAATTTTAGGGCGCTGAATATATAATCTGAATATATATATATATATATATATATATATATATATATATAAAAAATATACACTGAACATAAAAAATCAAAAAATATTTTTGGATCACCTAATATCAACTTGATAGTCAAACATGGTCAAGCCTAGCTAAAATTTAAATGCCGAATCGATTAAAACAGAACCATACATCGTTAAGTTCGAATTAACCCTCCACCGGGGGATCGATGGCCCCCCTAAGGTTTTTCCGGGATAGCAAAAAACGACGAGGCGCAGCACCGCGGTTGAGAGCTCTACCTCTCACTGCATCATTTTCCCATCATCCCTGAAATTTTTACCCCAGGTCACCCAAGGTCAGGTCACCAGACGAGGTCAACTAAGGTCACCTCACTTCACCTTTAGAACTCTGTAAGAGCTACATTTCAAAGTCGATTGATTTGAAACTTCCTACACTTCATGACCCTCCAGGGTCTACAAGGTGTATATCCGGGATTTTTCGATTTCGTGCCCTGAGGTCAGGTCACGAGGCGACCTCTCCCATTGGAAAAGCATGGGGAAAAGCTATTTCATGATATAAAAGCCACAAAAATGATTGCAAATACTCAGACTGCTCAGAACAACGTTTTTGGACACCCTTTCACGGATCCCAGGGGTCATATTTGCCCTTTGACTTTTCCAAGGTCATCCAAGGTCACCAGAGGTCAAAAACAGTATTTTGACAATAACTTTGACCTAATTAAGCTAGAGCAATGAAACCAACACCATCGTGTTTGTCTTGTCACTGGCTTTCATTTGATATACGGCAAGGTCACTTTTTGACCTTTCGTGACCTCAGGTCATATTAGGTCACGAGGTGACCTCTGGCGGTCAAACCACTGGCGGGAGGTCTTTACGTTCCACATAGCGGAAAAGTACTGGCAATTTGCTATTAAATGTACTTTACCAGGCCTCAATAGCTCTAATGACATAAGAGTTATGCCCAGTTTGCTTAATCATTGCATATTTGAGTGAAAATAGCCGATCTTGACCTAATTTGACCTCTGAGGTCAAACCATTGACCTGAGCACTAAAACATGCTAAGTAATTTCTTACTGAATTCACGCGAGCTTTCTATTGCACTTTGCAGATTTGCACTAACGCCCATATTTTCGGAGTTAGAGGGGGCCATCGATGGCCCCCGGTGGGGCGAAGGTGGCGCCGGACCCCCGGTGGGGCGCGGGTTAACATGAATAAAAAGGTTAGTAAGATACATAAGAGAGACAGTAAAAGTAATATAGGTTGTATATGATATACAGTCTACTGTAAATTGTTTAATCAGGAAAATTTGGAACAAAATATATAATTGCGACATCTTCTTTGCACTTTGCACTCTGCACGCCAGCGACCACTCGGACCTGGTCGCACGTCCTGATCTCTCTCCGGCAGTGCCACCGGCGCTACGGCGCCTGTCTCACCTTGTCAGTGGAGGCGAGACGCGTGGGAGAAGGTCAGGAAGTGCGGACTACACCTGGCTGTGGCAGTGTTCTGAGTCGCCTCTCCTGCTGCGTGGTGTCTTTATAGTGACGACGGCGGCGGCGGCGGAGGCCCTGCCCGGCGGCGGGACGGGCGGTGCCGGAGGCGACGCCTCAGGGCCACTGCAGCCTCCTCCGGCGGCTCGCCGCGCCACGCGTCCGCCGCCCGGCGGCACGCGTTAAGAAACCCGTCCGCTGGCCGCGCCCGATATCTGACGATTGTGACGACTTCAGGCATCGGCGCAGAAACCGACCTGGAATGCGACGCCCACTCAAGAGAGACTGAAGCTGGCACTGTGACTGAGATCGCTGGCGAAATCCGATTCAAAGAGACGCGCCAGCCACGCGACCGGCGGACGGCGGCGGCGGCTTCTTGCATCTGGGCCGCTGCAGAGAAAGGAGTGGCGGCTGCTGCCGATGCTGATTAACGTTTGGGCTCGTTAGTGCGTGTCGGAGTCGCCGGGCGCACGCAGCCGCCTGCATTGCGTAAAGCGGCGTGCATGGGAAGCCTGGAGCCGGCCACCGGCTGGCAGATGGGTCTGGTAAATAACGGCACGGCATCAGCCCGAGCAGCAGTTACCAGAGCTGTAAAACAATGACGGCCGGTCCTATCAGCGTCAGGTAAAAACACAATCAGGACAGTAAAACTCGGTGAGGCAACGGAGGAGGCAGGGGCGGCCCTCGGGAAACAAGAACTGAAGGGCCGAGGAGGCAGGGGCGATCCTCTGGAAAACAAGAACTGAATGACCGAGGAGGCAGGGGCAGCCCTCGGAAACAAGAACTGAAGGGCCGAGGAGGAAGAGGCGGCCCTCAGGGAAACAAGAACTGACGGGCCGAGGAGGAAGGTGCACCCTTCGGGGAAAGAAGAAGTGACCGACCGGTGTCGTTTAGATTATAGTGTGGTCCGCAGTGGGATGCAGTTAGAAATAGTGAAATGGCTACACTCGCTCAATATTCTAGAATTAGTCTCTCACACTGGTGAACACGTAGAAAGAACTTGCCCCAAAGCCAGCAAGCAAGTGACCTGGAAAAGCTTGCCGTACACGGAGGTAAGCATAGGCGTAGGAACGGGGGGGGCAGGTGAGCCATGGCCCTACCAATATTCCCGTTGGGGGCCAGACCATAGAGCTGCCCCCCATATTTTGAGGTAGATGCTCATCCAGAAATTTAATCATATTGTGCTAAAAATGATCGCGGTGATATTTATCATTAAAAACGAAGAATGAGTAATTCATTAGTGTCTCAGCATATAGAAAACTGTAATTGGACCCGTGCCCTATACGCTCTAACTGGGCTTGACTCAGCCGATGAAAAGTGAAGTTCTAATCGCCCGAAACTTGCACCTCCTGAGTGGAGAGTTCCACCGGAATGGCTTCAGCTGAATTTTGAGCTCGCGCGGAAACGTCATCTCGCGTTGCTTGGAGGCGCGCGAGAACCCGCGGTGTTTGCTAGAATGGAAATATCAGCCGAATATTTATTATTTTCCTGTACCGATTGGCAGGGCGCTGTGGCAGGCGTGGTGCAAACGTTTGCTTTGTATCATCGTTCCAGTTGCTGGAAACTGCGACGAGAACAATGGACATCCCAAAGTTTTTCAGCAATAAGGTAATCGAGAAACGATGAGTGTTACCACAACGGAAAAAGTGGCGTTAGCTAGTTAATCTCGAATTTCCTGCTCACAACAAAATTTCGTTCTAAAACCAATAGTTGTTTGATTTGGGCCAGTTGCTACCCTGCGCTCATGTCTCTAACATAACCCGGAAACTTGTGCAGGGGCGCAGCCAGAGCCTCAGTATGCGGGGGTGGCACAGCACCATGGAGGGGCACTTTCGAGGAAAAGGGGCACTTTTGCTAGCTTAAAAAACGTCGCCAGGGAAACGCTGAGGAGTGTCTCAGTCTGTCTGGCCGTATCCTGCTGCCGGAGAAAACTAGGGCACCTCTGGGATTTCATAGGCTGCTTCACATAGGCACTCAATTTTCTTCCGAGCTGAGCGTCTGAACTGGTTCGGGGCCCTGAGTTGGCCTAAAGCCCCCAGAGCAGATCTAGGGGCTCTTTAAGGGAATGTCCCGCTTCGTTAAGTTCAATTAGGGAAAGTTTCGCGATTTTTCCCGATTTGACCCACCCAAACGGGTGGTTTGGCCCCCAAAAAGTGCTTCTAGATCCGCCAATGCCTGGGAACCAATGAGGGACACGTTCCCCTGCATCCCTTTGGCTGCGTCTCTGACCGAGGGGCACATTCAAACTAAACACAATTTTAAAAGTTAAAACAGCAGTTAAAATTATCAAAGACATTGGGACACTTTCAGTAGGTGAACCTATACCATTCTAGGTAGACACCTAAATGAGGAAATGTCTTTTTATTCAGAAGAAAATTCACAACGAATGCACACAGTTACGTGATTAAGGGGCACTTCCGAGCTAAGGGTGCATCCATAAAGAAGGTGCACGTTTCAGCGGCCGAGGGGCACTTTCATTCAGAGGCAAATTCACAATGGAGGTACACAGTTAAGTGGTTGAGGGGGCCCTTCTAAGCTAAGGGTACATCCAAAAAGAAAGCCCACGTTTCAGCGGCCGTGGGGCACTTGCATCCACAGAGGGCACCCGGGAACTAATGGGGGCACGCTTCCCTGTGCCCGCTGGCTGCGCCACTGACTGAAGGGCACCTTCAGATTAAAACCACTTGCATTTTCGGTTGCATAGGGGCACTTTTAGTAGCTGAGGGCACTCAACAACCGGTTAGGGGCACACGCCTCATTTGCCGTTTGCCTCTACCATTGTAGGTAGACACATAAATGAGGAAATGTATTTCATTCAGAGGCAAATTCACGACGGAGGTACACAGTTACGTGATTGAGGGGCACTACCGGGCAAAGGGCACTTCCAAATAGAAGGAACACGCTTCAGCGGCCGTGGGGCAGTTTCATTCGAAAAGGGCACTTCTGTACCAATGGGGACACGTGCCCCATGTGCCCCCGCCCCTGGTTGCGTCCCTGAAGTTGTGGTTGAAACGGTTTTATACAAAAGGTGAGGAGAGAGTGTCATTGCAGGTCCTTTCCGCTTTTTTTAGAAGTGCCGAAAGCGGATCTAGTCGATTTTTTTGTATTTTTCGATATCTGAAAAATACAAACAATTTTGCTCGTTAGCTCGTGTTTATCTCTATTTGTGCGTCCTCTGGAATTTGTGTTCGGCTGGGGGCTTGTAGGAGCGCCAGAGCCAATATTTCGCCACAAAACAAAGCTTTTTCAAAGCATGGTCCAAGTTTATGTCAGCGGCCCTCCCCCAATAATTTTACCGTTCCCACGCCTATGGGGGTAAGGCTTTGGTATAAGTGGAAGAGAGTTGAAAGAGTGAGCTCTTGGTGTTTTTTTCGGGAAAAATTGTGAATAAGAAGGTAGAGTGTTAGTTTTTATCTAGCGCAAATATGTAATGGTTCTGTGCTCCATTGGCGGACGCAAGGGGGGCATTCTGGCCATGGCCCCCCAAAGCACTGGAAGGGGGCCAAACTATCTTTTGACCCCCAAACGCCGGATAATTTTTTTTTAAAAAGGTGTTTACACTAGGTCTGTAGAGCACAAAAATATTCGCTCCCACCCCCCCCCCAGGAGGAGAGGCTGACATGGGTTTGGCCCCCAAAACTCGGGTCTGAAGAAGACACGGTGTCGAAATATCATGATATACTCTTTGACCTTTTTAATTACTCTAGATTATTATGAGTGATTATCAGTTAATTGTATGTAGGTACTATAATAAAAAGAGACAGTCAATTGTTCCTTTATCTGTGTCTACAAAATGTTCCGCTCTGGAGCCAAAATCTTGTCAGGTTGTGTCTTATTCTTGCCGGTTCGCACTGGCTGGTTACACAATTTTTTCTCGAATTATTCCCAACGCGAATGAAATCAGGAGCTCTTCTAACAACACGTGGAAGGCCAAGCCCCCTGCTCCCTCTGGCTCATTCCGACGGGTAAGTGGAGAGGTTCGCAGTGCTGCACTCTCCCGTAAGTGTTCAGATTCAGCCTGGTGTAAAGCCAGCAAGCTTTGCTGTCACAGCTAGTAGCTGCTATAGCCTGAAGCCATGGGCGTGGATTTGTATCTCTTTGGGGGGTGTGCGGGCACCCTCAATGAAATGTCAAACTAGAGTTACCAAGTCCTTCAAACTTTCTTAGTCTTCATGTAAATGAGCTTAAATTGGTTTTATGCAGTACAACAGGCCTGAGAGAATGCTAAAACATGTTTTTTAGTATATCATCCCCTTTAGTATGGTGCTCATTGATGTTGTTTCAAATTTGGCACCCCAGCCGCTTTGAAAAATCCACGCTCCTGGCCTAAAGCCAAGGGCGTTGGCACAGGTGTATGGGGGGGACTGGGAGGGTCACCAGTACTTAAAAAAATAGATGGGACCAGGGCCGCTTCCTTTGGTGAGGATATTATTGAAAATATCTGATTTCTTAACGAAAATGTTCCTTTTAACTATTGTCATTATACTACACCAGCACACGGCAAACGTAAGACGCCTGTCTAGTCAAATGGATATAGAGACAGGTGGACATAAGTTTTTATCTCTGGGTCCCTCCCGCCGTCCGAAATTCTGCGGCAGCGCCCTTGCCTGAAGTCACTTATGAATGTGTTGTGCGTTGCGGTGCAGTAAGACGGCGGCTTATGGGCGAGACGTGACCGACGGCACAGTATAACGACAGGCAAGGTACTCCGGCACAGCATAACAACAAATTGAATACGGTATGTGATACACGCGAAGGAGAAAGAAGAGGACCACGAGCAATTCCAGGTAAATGATATTACAGCGAGTGATGCTCTTTAAGACCCAGGATAACAAGGGAATATTCTTAACACGTGCAGTGGATACGGGTCTGGTGTCAACGCGCAGTGGAAAGGGGGAGGAGGGGTTGTAAAGCGCCCTCTACACTGAGATCTCGGAAACCAAGAGAGTTAGAGAAACTCCCGTTTGGAGATGTGTGGGGGCTATGACGATCTGCATTAAAGTAAGCTTTCATTGACCTAGGTCAATATCTTCAAGGCTAGACGAGGTCGTAACAGTCAAATATGGGTTGTACTGATGACCTTTTGGGAAATGACGTGACTATGCAAAAAAGGGAATAAACTAAAAGCGGACGAAGGACAGAGAGGGAAGATCCCAAATAATGTCCTCTGAAATTTTCAGGTCAAGGTCATTCAAGGATTTTGATTTCACATTGTTTCGTCATGATCCCATGACGTAACAATGTGACATATTCAAAATAATGTACAATTTAACCGGCACTGTAGCAACCTTTGGGTGGGACATGACGGTTCCACCTTGAAAAAAGGATTTTGACCTTGACCTGTGACTTTGAAATTGACATTGATTAGCCTTAGCTATGAATCCATGGCATAACGTGCGTCATACCGAGTAATGTCATCTGATAGAACATGAAAATGTTTGCATGACCTTGACCTGTGACCTTTGACCTTGACCTTCATTTGAGGTGACATCGGCATATAATCTCGATTTTTGGCATTATACTGTCACCACTCTATCTACATTGCAAGCGATCTGGTGCAACTGCGTGATCATTAGTGTTATAATGATAATTAGCACTACATTATCGATAATCATCGACCGATTTTCAAAGCTCCTTCACCAATAAACGTGGTCATACATGTTCTAAAATTTAGCTAAGTAGCGTTTTTTGGGTGTGAATGGTTCATCGGGTGCCTGGGAAAATTAGACGAGGCTCTTCAGGACTCTTTTTGTCAGTAAGACAACATTATACTTCGGTAAGTATTTTGAAAGTGAAAAGCTCATTCACTGCACCAGTTTAATTCTGCGGACGCCGCCTCCACCGCTCAACAATTTGTTTTTGCTCGCCCACCTGGGCTTGCCCCCCCTCGAAGCCAACCAGATGGATCTGACGCTGGTTATGTATGCAGTATCCACTTATTTAGTTTGGGGTGGAAGTTTCCTTGGGCTCATGGAGCAGTTGCCTGTATCCATGCGTCCACTCCAATCATCCCTTATTGCTGTTATCTGCCACTGGCTTGTCGTTTTGGGTACTAGTTTTAGGAACCATTAACCAATACGTTTTTCAGGAAGAATGCATACAAGCACAATAGCAAGTGAACGAGTCTGCTTTGGTCGAAATGTGGTGGGTCTGGCCCAAAGTCGTTGTGCTATCCGCATAGCTCTTTGGTAAAAGATCATTTCAAAATCAGCCTTGAAAATATTAACCCAATCTTATACTCTAAGTTTTCTTTCATTTGAAATTAGGGCATGTCGCAGCTTGCTAGAGTTCATGTTACTAGTTTTAACGTAAAGGTGTTGATGTCGCTGGGATTGTAGAAGGGGTATGCCTGGCCGCCTTTCGAGAGGGGATGATAAACATTTTCTAGAATAGAAAACCACGCCGCGCCCAGAATCACGAGGGTTATGCTTCAGCTTTTTATCCAGTGTGCCATTAGCGTTTCGGCTCCACGTCATGTTGTTGGCTGTAGCCGGGCTGTGTGTGCGTTTTGTGGCTCTGCGCCTCTGTAGCCTTGTGCTTGGCACGGTTCTATTAGCAGTCAACTCGGATCGTTAGCCGGCGGTAAGTGGCCGCTGCCGGCCATACGAATCTAGTGCTTAGCAAACCACTAACTGCGGCAACCGTGTGGTGTTGTCGTTCCATTAGGCGTCACGTTTTAAAGTCCTTCGCGAGGTGTCTTTCGACAGCCACCGAAGCACCAGCACCAGGCCATGGGACTGAAACTACAAATTATAGCCTGCATAGTATTGGACAGGCGAAGGCGAATTTACCACAGAGCTATCTGTGACGGAAATGTGCCGTAAAATACTGTAAGTTATATATATAAAAAAAAAAAAAAAAAATAAAAATACCCCTTGAGATTGGAGACCCACTGCATTAGAGCACAAGTGACTCGATTACTTTTTTCACTTTTACGGAGAAGGCAGCTACAATTTCGGATGCCATGGTTCCGCTTCGGCCAGTACCAGAATCAGGAGTTCACCCCACCAACCACGAAGTTTAATACAACGAAACTGTATTACTGCCCATGTGCGTGCAAAAATCAAAAACACAAGTGCACTGGGGTGGATCCAGGATTTCGCTAAGGGAGGGATGGGAGCGAAACTGGGGGGGGGTAGACTGGCATTTAGGGGTGACCTTTGGTATTATGAAGGGTGCCTTTGTGACGCTAATGTTGCGTGTTTCGCTGCCGTTTAAAACAGCGCCGACTAAAAAATTTCGCCAGGGAAAGCAGAATTTCTCAATGTTTCTGGCCAAACAAATAGCGATGAAACAGAGCACTTCTACCTGGACTACTTTTTGAAGTCCAATTTACGCAGGGACAGTCTTTGAAGATTTTGCGGACCAGGTGCTGTCCCAATTTACCCTGTTTGCGGAGAACGGACATTTACAAATCAATACTATTATGCATAAAGATGAAAATTTTTTGGGGTCTTCACATTTGTGGCGGAGGATGTAGGCAAAGTTCTTTAGATGCTTTCTGCAGATGCTTCCTGCAGAGTTTGCAATGTTTTCACACAGATGACGTAGGAATTTTTCATTTTTGTCTGGACACAAATTTTCATTAGTGGCACAGCGAAAACAAACATTGGAAAGACAAGTTAATGGTCGAAATCAACATCATACAAACAAAGTTACCAGTGTATTCGGAATATTCTTGAAACAAATATAAAGGCTATTGACCAATGTACTCAAACTCTGCTTTACAAGAAGCATAGTTTTTACCAGCCCACTGTATTGCATCGTAGAATGTGCTCATTGTAATAGACAGTAAAACGACACATCGGACGAGTACACAACCACATATCGGGTGGGCATGAATGCACCCTGGGAGATCCTAAGTGGGAACGGAACAAAATATGGCACCAATCCATACCCAAAGCATACACTAAATTAACTCTGGACAACTTTACCACTCAAAGCCGACATCAATACATGTTGCAGTGGGGTGTGCTAAGTGTGAACTGTCGGCCATTTGTGAAATAGGAGCACCCGACCACAAAGTAGAGGACACCCGGAGCTGAATGAGATCGGTGCACGTAAAAGTGAGGCCCTCAGGGCTACAAAAAGAGTCGACAATGATGGAAAAGCGGCGCGCAATAATGCACAAGATGGCAGTAAAAAGTGGATGAGAGTGATGCATTTTGAATTGGGTCACCCTTGAGCTGAAAAAAGACAGTCAATCATGAAATAAACGTGGCGAACCACAAAGCAGAGGGCGGTCGTAGGTAAATGAGAGGGGTCCAAGTTGAAGTGGGGTGCCCTGGGCTGCAAAAGAGTGGCCAGTAGTGGGAAAAGGCGAATAATCATGCAAAAGAGAGCGGAAAAAAAACCAGACACGGGCGGTCAAGTGCCGGATGCAGACCAATGGTTTAGGGAGGGGGACACAAAGTCATGAAAACATGTGTTTTTAAGAAAATCAGCGAAAATCAGTAAAAATCTCGAGGATTGGGGGAAATGCCTCTTTGTCGCTCTCCCCTCTGGATTCACCAGTGGGGCGCTTCATGTTGCAGATGGGTGCTCCACATAGGCTGAAAAAGGGAGTCCAAGCGTAAAATATGGGTATCCAACTACAAAGTGGAGGGTGGCCCAAAAATCGATGAGGGCGGTCCACGTTGAAGTGGGGCGCCCAGTGGTATGCCGGTGGCAGCTGATTCCAAATCAGGGGCGGCTCACGGTGGAACCGGCCAGCTTGGCTTGGCTGGAACCGACCATTAAATGGACTTAACATTTCGTTTCGGATTAGTATTCACTGCTTTTACCCAGGGTTTTTCGCAAATTTCGGGCCTCTTCGGTGCCCGAAATCGGCAGAGGTGGCCCTTGAGTGACCAACCCTTGCCCCTCCCCTTCCCCTTGAATCCATCTCTGTAAGTGAAACGGATTTCCAGAACTTAAGAACGTGAGTCAGGACACCGGCGGACGGACTTACACAGCCCTGCAACCCCATGCCATGTCAGTTGGGAGTGCGACCAAGCGCTGCGCACTCGTTAGGAATCGCACTTCATTGGTAGCATGCCTAAGTAATGTATTATCAAAGATTTCACTATCTGTTATCACTTTGGCTTCACTACATGTTTTGGATTATGACATATCCTTGTCAAATATGCATACATTCATGCGAGCACACGTCACTTGAGTCCATTTTCACCACCTGCTGGACTACAGCCTGACGACTTTGGCATTCAGACCCTGTCTGAACGTAGCATTTTTATATGTCTCTGGGCCTTCTCACATTTCGCAGAATCTGTCGACAGAATCTGTTATTACTTTTTTGGCGTCAATATCCTCAAGTGCGTTGGCAATACCATTCGACACATTCAGCCAAGTGTGAATGGGTTTTAAGCTGCACCCTATGCCGCACATCGAATGAGCAGTACGAAAGAAAATCGCCCAGCATGTCGCGATGTATTTCTGATGCCACAGAGCTTTCTTTTTCAGGGCAAGACTACGTGTTGATCAACTTGCACTCAATATCATCATGCCTACTCCTGGTCATGCGCCCGGCAACCATCTCTATTTTTATAACAACCTTGGGCACTGCCCCCAGGCAGTCACGTGATCATGTTTATATGCCCATTAGACCTGTAGCAGAACACAAATACCTACAGGGCTGTCACGCAGGGAGCTCGGGCACAGTTACGATATTTCTGGTTAGCATGTTTATGCGGATTTATATAACATATATATTTTATCCGTCTCAAATATTCAATGACACATATTTTATTCAGGGCTGCTTCACCACCATCTCTTTTTATGAAGCCGTCACTGTTAAATATCAGGTGAATGTTGATAAATGGTGAACGTTGATCGGTCATTTAACTTCTGGTCGATGCACGTAAACGTATTTTAAGTTGTTAGAGCAATATTCGAATGCGAGGCATGTTTATGCAAACCAAATTTTTAGCTTTTCACAAAAATATAAAAATAAACCCCTAATTTGCTAGAATCAATAATATTTCGGGTTTGATAGCGTCATCAGATCGGATTAATGTCATACTATATATCATTAGACGCGAATTTCATTTATCCGCTTAAAACAAATAAATTTGATTTATAGGTTTTATGATGCTTTCACATTATTGTCAGATGCAGGTTCACTTCACCCTAGGTACGGAAGCACCCCAAAACCCCAGCCCTCGACCAGAATTGGGTGACATCGGGTAAGCACAAACAAAGATCACCTTAAATCACTTAACACAGACACTGGATGCGAGCCTAAAAGGACCCCTCACCTTTCTCCAAAGGTGAGACGGTCTTTAACTTCACCTTTCTTCAAAGTCAGACTTATATTTCGAGCTCGCCGCAAAGGCGCTGTCTCACCCGTTCGCATCCATCATGGACCTACCTGGTGATGACCTCATAGTGCACTATATGTCTATACACTATAGTGTCGACATGACATAGCTCGGATGGTATGGCACGCGCCTCTCACAAGAAAGCTCCAGTTCAAAGTTAACACCCGCACTGGAGGGGGTCTGGCACTAACGCGCACTGGAGGGGCCTGGTAGGCCCCCCTAAGATCTCGGAAACTAAGAGGGTTAGAAAAACGCCACTTGGTAAGTGGGTGGGGGCTATAGTAATCTACATGATGACCAATTTTCATTGACCTAGGTCAATATCTTCAAGGTCAAACGAGGTCGTAAAGGTCAAATATTGGCCATGCTGGGGATCGATTGGTAAATGCTATGATTATGCGAGAAAATGGCGGGAATAAGCTAAAAGCGGACAAGGTTCATAGAGAAGAGGTCTCAAAGAGGCTTCGCCACAACTTTTGGGTCAAGGTCATTCAAGGTCATTGACCTTTAAGGTCACCATATGGTATACTACTTATTATTTACACTTTGACTAACACTGTAGCCACTGTTTGGCGGGAAATGAGGATTGACCTTTCCCAGTGACCTTTGACCTTGAACTTTGACCTTGACCTTTGTATTGGGGTACCCTACCGATGACGTCATAGCATAATATATGTCAGACGGGGTAACGTCATTTGGCCGGACGCACAGTGATCAGTGACCTTGAAAGTGCAGATATGACCTTGACCTGTGACCTTTGACCTTGACCTTGACTTTCATGTGAAGTGACCTTGACATATAGTCCCGCTTGTATGACGTTATGACGTCACCACTCGGTCTTCAATGCAAGCTAACTGGTCCGACCGCGCGTTTACGGCGATCTCAAAATGCAGGTCTGACTTTGAAAGCCTATAAGTCAAAAAAGTTTCGGCCGATTTTCAAAAAGTCTTCACCAATCGACGCGCTATTAAATTCTGTTAAATATGGCCACGTTTCGTTTTTCGGCTACAAGCGGTTCTCCGGCCACCTCGAAAAAACAGGTGGGGGGGCCTCCTAGGCCCCACTCCAGTGTGCGTGTTAAGGATCATGGTCCAGTCATATTGGACTGCATGGTCATTGACTCCGGTGCTTTTAAAAGTACACCAAAATGGACAAGGTGAGCAATAATGATGAATTGGGCAATTACAAATGTGTGATCACAATACGTTTTTCCATTTTTTTCACGACAAGAAGGTTTGGAAAGACGGGTTGAGAGCCATAATCCTTTTAAAATCATCCCATTTAGTTCACAACAGCCCATTTCTTCTCTAAGCTGCGTCGAATACATTGAAAAATTTATCTATTATAATGTGTGATACATTATACTCAAGATACCTAATTCGAAGCTTCAAATGTAATAGGCGTTTGAACCATAAGCGTTATCACCGACAAGTATTGAGGGGTCCAGTCAATCTTCAAATGTCTGCCTGAAAGAGACTTCTACTCTAGAACACGTCAGATTTTGGCTCCTTGCTGTATTTCTCACACACTGGCTATAAGAACGTCTGATTTTATCCAATTTGACGTAAATTTGATTTCTTAGGGAGTACCAGGAGGCTAAGTCCTCTACTCATATTTTCAAACGCATAGACTTAGGACAGAAATTAGCTTGAAGAGTTTATTTCTAGCTTAAAAGGATGTAAAGCTTGGGTGAAAAGAACGAACAGTTAGGCATGAAACCGCATATTGATAAATATTGTTATTTTCTGCAAAACCCAATGACTTTCGTCTTATTTCTCGATTTTAATGTTAGGTCTATGCTGCTTCGAAGGGAATGTGTTACATGCATAAAAGGATATGGTCAATAGCCAGGATATAGAAAATACAGAAAAAACCTGGTTTAACACGCGCATTTAGGGGGCGGGTACCCGCCCCCCTCGGGTTTTTCGGAGATTGTAGAAAAATGGTGGCGCGTAGCGCCGCCGTACTTGGCATACCTCTTCTCTCGTTATTTGTACAACTTCTGTGAAAATTTTAAGGTTAGGTAATTTCAGGTCAGGTCACCAGTATAGGTCAAGTGACCTGACCTCAAATTTTTTAAGACATCCTAAGTCGGAACAGGGTGAACTTATCCTATTGAAACGCATATCACACAATGGGCCCACCGAGTTCTCTAAAATATGTTCCGTTATATTTCATATCAATGACCTAAGGTCAGGTACGAGCCATGACCTCTCCATTGGAAATACATGGGAAAAATGGTTTTGACTGAATAACTCAGTAACGGATGGTGATAGAGCATTTATTTTAGCTGCATTAGACTTGCCTTGTCTTTGCAGCTCTAATGATATGCATGTTATATAATTTGACCTTGACCTGACCTCAGGTCAGGTCAAATCCTTGATTTGACCTAGCAAGGTCAAATTATATATCATTTGATTCAGCTTGCTGCTAGGATTCATATGGTTTAAGTCGTTTTGCTCTATCTTTACTTGTTCAGATGTAATGGCCGAAAACCTTCATTTACATGTTATCCCTATAGCGGCATGTTTTGACCCCTCGTGACCTTAAATTTGACCTGACAAAAATGGTTCATATATTTTCGGTGGAGAAGTGGATGGGCTACCCAACGCCGTTTACCGTTTTTCGCTACCTACCGTGGTTCTCGAGATCTTAGGGGCGGGTACCCGCCCCCGTCAAAGCGAAGGTGGCTCAGACCCCCGTCAATGCGCGTGTTAAACTTTAGTTCGTCGTAGCACCCTTTTAAACTTTAATTCGTCATAGAACCCACAATTTGCGGAGCATTAGGATGTGTTGAGGGTCGAACCCGTCCCCATCGGCCTCGCGCCGAACGCAGTAATCACGCAACTGTGGCGGCGCGGGGCTCGCAACGGGAAGTTGGGGAAGGTGTGATAGGAGCGCGTTCAAAAATATACACCCTCACGAATCACTCTGCTGCTCCGTTAAAGGTGATTCCTGAGATAGATGAAACATGAAACCAGAGTTTTTCGGTATGCTCTATGTAAGTGAAATGCTCAATTCACATCACATGAATGTTGTCATATTCCCTTCAAGTCTTTATTGCTAGTATACAATACTGAATCCGAAAACACATAACAAAGGACTGAAACATAAAGGATCATTTGACTTGTTAATGCCTCTCTATCCCTGGGATGTTTGCCCAACAGCTCACCTTCCCAAGGCAGTTACGCTGTCACACGCTTGTGGCCAGCAGTCACGCCCAATCACCCTCTCTGTCATCGGCTGACACCGGCATCCGTTAATACTCGTTCTTGTGCTATATCATACTGGGGCACGCCCTCACGCGCTGTGAGTTGTGGTACAAGGGGTGTCAAGTACATTTTCACATAACTATGTAGAAAAAATGTAGTGTAAAAGGCATGATCACCTATACACAGCACACATTTTTACGGTATTCTATCAAATAAACTGAAACAACTCCGACTTGAGGACCCCTTCTTTTCGAATGAAAGTATTAACGTTCCGCCTGATCTGAGATAATTTGAGCCGTTCCGCTCGCCGGCTCCGGTCAGCCTTGGACCTGCTTTGGACGCCGCTGGCCACCCGCTCTGTGCCCACTGTCCTTTGAGGAGACTGGAGGCCCGGGTCCGCCCTGGGGGTGCAGGCGATCATGGCACAGGGCGTCCGCAGGTGTCCAAATACCGCCGGAGGCTGTCTGGAAGCATTTCCGGCCCGGGGACCTCCCACCCACTGTAAAGAGCCAGCTCTAAACTGGGATAAGCCTGGTGATGTGAAATCTCGAGGTGAAACGGTTCCAAAAGAACAGCCTGCGATAAAAATACCGTAGACGTCAAACATACACAGTGACTAGAGTTATGAGATTTTCTAGAATTGTTTATTTTTGCACCGATACACTAGCAATGGTGTTGGATCACCGATGGATGAGAAGGGATTTGATTTGGGCTCGTCTGTAACAGGAAATGGGACGGAAGCTCGGCGGTGGCACTGGATGGGTGGCCGCCGGGCCATTACTCGGTGGCCGTGAACGTGCCACGCATCTGTCAAAGGCCGAAACGACAAGAACCTAATGACTGTAATGAAAGTGCGGAGAGATGGGGCCCAAGATGAATAGGTATCGGGTCACAGGTCAACTCTGGAGAAGAAGCTGCTTCACAATAAGCCCAATGACTTTAACAGAATGAAACATTGTCAAGTGCGTACGTAACAACTTGTTGCACAATGGACGTCGAATTCGATGAAAGCTGGTGCTCTAAGTTTTCTTGCAAGCACCCTGGCACCAACTGACCATTCCACTAACCATAGGCGGATCCAGGATTGCCGATCGGGGGGAGGGGGCACCTTCCGGTGGGGGGTCGCCATCCGGACAAGAGGGGGCGCTACTTTTGACCGGCAAAACCTATCAGGTGGGCGCAAAATCCTATCGGTGGGCGCCGATTTTTGCATCCTGGTGGGGGGGGGGGTGGGAAGCGACATTTCAGGGGGGCGCCTTGACCATTTCAGGGGGCGCCGAGGGTCGATCGGGGAGGCACGCGCCCCCTTTGCCCCCTGGATCCGCCTATGCTTCTGACAATGCTTCGTGTCTGTGAGCAAGAAGAGGACAGCGAGGTTATTGGAACGTATTGTGTTAGATTGGCAAAAGGCGCACAATTTGTATTGTAGGAATTGCATTATAAGCTTATTTGGGCCCAGTGCTACGAACAATATTCCTTTCAAAATGGTATGTCGAGAAGTCTATCAAAATGTAGCCAACTTTGTTATACGGACTAAGTAAAATACTTCGTTTTCTAGAGAAATGCAACACAGGCCTAAACCAGGAAAAATACAACAATGCCACAAAACATATAAATAAAAAATATGATTTTTTCTCAATATTTTCGAAATATATGAACATAAATCTAAAGGAACGAACGGTCCCAAAAAGCAAGATAAAAATGTTGAACTGATAGCACCTGCGTCTTTTAAAACGCGCATTGACGGGAGGGGCGGGTACCCGCCCCCTCGAGTTTTTCGGAGATAGCAGAAAAAGGGCGGCGCGTAGCGCTGCCGTACTTGGCATACCTTTTTCTTCAACATTTTTACAACTTCTGTGAAAATTTTAGGGTTACGTCATCTCAGGTCAGGTCACCAGTACAGGTCAAGTGACCCGACCTAAAAAAAATGTTTAACACGCGCATTGACGGGGGCCTGAGCCACCTTCGCATTGACGGAGAGCGGGTACCCGCCCCCCTAAGATCTCGAGAACCACGGTAGGTAGTGAAAAACGGTAAACGGCAGCATTGGGCTGCCCATCCACTTCTCCATCGAAAACATTTGGACCATTTTTTGTCAGGTCACATTTAAGGTCACGAGAGGTCAAAACATGCCGTAATAGGGATAACATGTAAATTCAGTTTTTCGGTCATTACATCTGAACAAGTAAAAGATAGAGCAAAACAACTTGAACTATATGAATCCTCTCAGCAAGCCAAATCGAATGATATATAATTTGACCTTGTTAGGACAAATCAAGGATTTGACCTGACCTGAGGTCAGGTCAGGGTCAAATTATGTAGAATGCATATCATTAGAACCGCAAAGCCCAGGCGAGTCTAATGCAGCTAAAATAAATGCTCTATCGCCATCCGTTACTGAGTTATTCCGTAAAAATAATTTTTCCCATGTATTTCCAATGGAGAGGTCATGCCTCGTACCTGACCTTAGGTCATCGATATCAAAAATACCGGAACATATTGTAGAGAACTTGGTGGGTCCATTATGTGATATGAGTTTCAATCGGATAAGTTCACCCTGCTCTGACTTATGCTATCTTAAACTTTTTTTGAGGTCGGGTCACTTGACCTGTACTGGTGACCTGACCTGAGATGACCTAACCTTAAAATTTTAACCGAAGTTGTAAAAATGATGAGGAAAAAGGTATGCCAAGTACGGCGGCGCTACGCACCGCCGTTTTTCTGCTATTTCCGAAAAACCCGAGGGGGCGGATACCCGCCCCCGTCAATGCGCGTGTTAAGATAGCATAAGTCGGAGCAGGGTGAACTTATCCGATTGAAACTCATATCACATAATGGCCCTACCGAGTCCTCTAAAATATATTCTGGTATTTTGGATATCGATGAACTAAGGTCAGGTACGAGGCATGACCTCTCCATTGGAAATACATGGGAAAAATGTTTTTTTACGGAATAACTCAGTAACAGATGGTGATAGAACATTTATTTTAGCTGCATTAGACTCGCCTGGGCTTTGCGGTTCTAATGATATGCATTTTATATAATTTGACCCTGACCTGACCTCAGGTCAGGTCAAATCCTTGATTTGACTTAGCAAGGTCAAATTATATATCATTCGATTCGGCTTGCTAAGAGGATTCATATAGTTCAAGTCGTTTTGCTCTATCTTTACTTGTTCAGATGTAATGGCCGAAAAACTGAATTTACATGTTATCCCTATGACGGGCATGTTATGACCTCTAGTGACCTTAAATGTGACCTGACAAAAAAATGGTTCAAATGTTTTCGATGGAGAAGTGGATGGGCAGCCAAACGCCGTTTACCGTTTTTCGCTACCTACCGTGGTTCTCGAGCTCTTAGGGGGCAGGTACCCGCCCCCCTCCCGTCAATGCGAAGGTGGCTCAGACCCCCGTCAATGCGCGTGTTAAGAAATGTTTATTTTAAGAGAGGAAGGTGGTTTATTTACAATCCCCCTCTTTATATGTGCAGACCTAAGGCTGTTTCATATAGCGTAACCATGTCGGATCCTGCAGCAATTATCTTACTTTGCCACTAGGCTTAGGGACAGAAATTGATAAATGCGCTACTCTTTCACATTAACGGCTTTATCAATGTTTAGGGTTCATCATGTATTTCTCACACTTCCACACAAATGAGGTGGCTTTTAAAGTGTTGTCGCAATGCGTATGAAGTGATTATAAACTATGGAAGGAGATGGTAAGGATGAGGAAAGGTGAGGATCAAGAGGATGGGATTCTACCTGGAGGGGTCGCTGCAGCCACAGGCGCATGCGCTCACAGCCTCCAGGTAGGGTAAGGATAAGGATAAGGATAAGGATAAGGATTAGGTACCAGTAAAAAAACACACACACACAATCGCACACTCACTTCGAACATTTAAACTAAAATAATATGAAGATGAAAATGTTCGATTATTCGGCTTCGTTTTCATTTCGTCTTCGATCTGGTAAATTTCGTTGTTTGTGCTCCATCTTGTCGGTGAAATCGTTGACCTTGCTTCACTGATGTTCAATTCTTGCATATTTTTTATTTTCTTTAATCTCCGGTGCTGATGTTCTCGTTCACAAAACTTGTTTCTTTATTGTTCTCTAAAACTAGCCATCCTGAAATATTTCAATATTCCCGCCGCAGAAGCTTTTTCTTGAAGGAGCTCTTAAAAACACGTGAAACGCACCAAAAAATCAAGGAGAAAGATTAGCGACGAAACGAGGATGGTAGGCCAAAAATGATGACTTACTTCTTATTTTCATCTTCTTCTAGCTTGCACCAGAGACGGTCGAGGCGAATAAAAAGTAGTACATAATGTAGCCAAAAGAATGTATCCTTCACCTGTATGGTATCATTGCTGACTTTTAATTAGAACAGGAGTATTTTTATATCTTCAAAGAGCACTGAAAACACGTCCACTCCCTGTTAAGGTTATAATGGGTTCTTTTGCGCCCTTATACCTGGAACGTCCTCATGGAACGTCCATGGAGTTTTTGATGGGCTAGTAAATTAAATCTGGGTCCAAATGAAATGGCAAGATCGAACCCGTCTAATTGGGTCACACCTTGCATCATTAACGGGGCGGATGGGAGAATATGACCATTCCCTTTTTCTTTATAAAAACCTCAAGGCAGGTCAAAGCTTCCTCTGAAATTTAGGAAACTTAATAAACGTGATTGATTAAGCTGATGTTAAACGTATGAAATAACTGCGCATACTCGTACAACACTTAACTGATTATCAAGCTTGAAATTATATATTTCCAAATTTGGCAGACATCAATAGTATGAAAAAATTTCACACTTATTTTGCCATTTGGATGCCGTTATTGAAAGGTTTGTCTTCCATTGTTTCGCAAGTCCGGCAAAGCATGTACCGAACCGTTGACCTGAGCGTACGTTCGAGCAGCCAGTACCAGCTCGTCTGTACCAGCCAGAGCTGGTACAGACAGGTCTGGTTTGACCTAGATGAGACAGCCCAGACAGGCCAAACGTCTGTAAAGCATCCAGAGCTGGTACAGACAGGTCTGATTTGACCAGAACAGACAGCCCAGACAGGCCAAACGTCTGTGCAGTACCCAGAGCTGGTACAGACAGGTCTGGTCTGACCAGAACAGACAGACCAGACAGGCCAAACGTCTGCACAGTACCCAGAGCTGGTACAGACAGGTCTGATGTCACCAGATGGGACAGGTCAGACGTCTGTACGGCACCCGACCCCTCTCATGATGTATGTTATTCTTGATTTCTTTCTTAGCAAAGTGAATTATCTTGATTACATATGTAGATATATATATATATATATATATATATATATATATATATATATATATATATATAAAATATAATATATAATATATATAGACATAGGACAGTATATAATATGAAACAATATCTATTACAAAGAAAATAAGGAACCATAAAATGGGATATATTACGAATGCAAAAAAACTAACCCGTTCCAATACATCATCATACCTCGTTGATATATTACTGGCACTAGACACGAAGCGTCTGTCCCTGAAAATGTATTATTGATGCCTGAGTCTAAGCGTTTCAATATGTCATTCTGGGTATTCCTGAAATGTAGTTCATCGATCTACTATGTGAGCATCTGTTGGTTCGTCATTCGCCGAATGAGTAGAGCAATCATGGAGTCGTGAACAGGACTTAATATAGCAACGACATTTGGTTTGCTTATTTGTTTTTACGTAAGCAACCGTAAGCAAGCTACCAACGAGTCGCATGTTCTTGTCAATTGTTTATATGTTTTTACGGAGTTATTCATGAAAAACAGAACCAAGTCTAACAGATGGCAGATTCTAATGTAGAACGAAGCCAAAATAAATATATTGTTTAGCCAAAGGATTTTATTTATGCTATTTTAATTTATTCAAATATACCACCAACTGGGCCACCCACTGACAGGTGAAGTCATTACTTAAAACAATAATAATATTTACACGAGATGCGCACACTGGCTAAAAACCTTCTAAGAAAGCAGAAACAATACAATCATGATGATAATATACATAATGCATAAGAGGGAAAGATAAAAGTATACACAGGTGTGCAGTGATGTGCCACCCATACCCAGATGTAATAGCTAAAAAGTGTTAAAAACGCGAAAAAGCGAAAAAAAACTAAAATAACGCGGGAGAGTGGCCCTCTACATTCGAGGCATTCTTCTAGCCTAGCCACGTATTGAATCACCTGTCTACAGAAGACATTAAAATCGTCAAAAACATGTTTCAACGGCGTAGTCAGATAGAAATTGGTTCACCAGCCGAGGCAGGCGACAGATCATGCCACACTGCACAGTGTTTACGCGAGCCCGTGGAACTCGAAAAAAGACTTAAGGTGCGGGTTGATCGGGCAGGCATATGAAGATAAAAGTCACCGATTAAATTTGGAGCATCAAGCATGAAATATGTTCCTTATGAAAAGACGGTAATACTGGACTCAGTGACATTAAACAGTGCAGTACATATTACTTTTATTGTTATCCGTTTGGGAGTGAGGTCATTTGAACAGAACTTCTGACCTCACCTGACACGATCTGCGCGCTGCCGTTTCTGGGTTGCCATAGGATAAGCCTAAGAGCGGGAGAGGGATCAGAAATGCCCCCCCTTATCTGGACAAGGGCTAACATGACTTGACAAACGGAATCAAAGCCACCTAAAATTTGTTTGATTCCTACATTTTGAGATGGACATAAGATATGCCCGACTTTTGTTCTAGTTTAAAAAACCAAGTTTGTTTGAAGGATGTGTGAAACAGGGCTGTCGCCATAGACTTCTCGCTAGAGGGAAGGGCTCCGACTGGACCATGAACAGGGGGGCTGCCGGAACATACTAACTGTCCCCTAGGAGCTATAGAGGAAAACCAACACCACACTTGGGAACATTATTTACCTAGGCCCACGCCAGTGAAGTGGAGAAAATGCAGAAAACCTAGGATGAGCCTCAAAATTTTGGAGAGAAGCGTTAAACCGACTCAGATGCTGAAAGGACGCATTTCCCCGCTTCTCACGTTTTCGAAGCCTGTGTGGAAAGCCAAGTAACTTCAAGAGTATATGGTACTCTCCTTGGGTTTGAACTGAACTACCAGGCACGAGAGCATACCTCAAAACCCCCGGTTTCATGTTTTGGTCTTCTCAAAATTCACCTCTTATGGAGCAACAACGCTTCTTGTGTATGCTAATTAACACTTACTTTCTAATGCTTTGCTAATTAACCGGTTTTGTTTGCTAATTAACCGGTACCACTTTCTGCTCCCTGTGGGCCTGATGGGTGGCGGCAACAGTTCGGTGATAGCGAGGACCGCGCAGGACCGGTGCGTGCTACATTAAGCCTCAAAGGGAATGTGAAACCTTGGTGGAATCCAGGGATCGGGGGGGAGGCATTTCCAAAACGGAAACCGGGCAAAACATGTTTTGCCCCGCAGCGATCGACCTCCTTTTCCCCGACTCCTTTTAGTTTGAAAGCAGGCTTTGGTGCTTCAACTCTCAACTTCAAACAGAACTAGTTAAGTTCAGTGGAAATTTGGGGTCTTGGAGGGGAAAAATTATCTTGAGCCAATATTTTCACCCGGTGACGTTTTTTCCTTTCGCCTCTTATACCCAAAATTTTACTGGGAAGTCATATTGTAGCGCTGTTTTGCACTGCGTGACGTTTTTTGCTTTCGACTTTGGTTTGCCCCTCCCAAACCGATCGGCTAGATCGCCACTGGTGGAATCCCGGAATTTAGTGTAGTTAGGGGTATTTTTAGCCGAAATTTATGGAAATGTCCAGGATTTTTCTGAAAAAGTACAATAAGCCCAATATTTTGAAATATAAAATGATCCACTTTGGTAAGAAATAAACCTCTGCCTGTGCATGACGTCATGCTCTGGCAGCACTACTACCATATTCAATGGGCTTCAATAGGCTGACTACTCACCGTCCCTTCAAAAATACTAAAAATACAATAAATACTAGTCCTACCATCCGTTGATAAAGAGTCTTCAAACATATTCCAAATGCATCATCGGGGGGAAGGGGGAGTGCCCCCGATCGACCCTCGGCGCCCCCGAAAGGTCGATGGCGCCTCCGAAATGCGCTCCCCCAGGATACGAAGTGGCGCCCAGAATTGGCGCGATAGGTTTTGCCGGTCAGTGGCGCCTGGTCGGATGGCCCCGGAGGTGCCCTCGATCGGCAATCCTGGATCCCATGTCCAAATGTCCGATAAATACGTTTTTATAAATAATCAGAAACTAAATCCCAAAAATCTTAAAGCTTATGTAACATATAACTGCTGGAAAAAAGGACGTTAAATTCCTACTCACCATGACGTCAGCATGACGTCACGCCAACAGCTGACAACTGTGGCCAGCTCCTTGGGTACATTTTGTGTACATTTCAATTAGGTTTTTATCTTTTCTCTACGGAAATTTCGAGTTTCAAGACAAATGATATGTTGAGTACCGGGTTTTCCGGCATGCTTTACAACTTGGCTATTTCAGTTAAAATCACATTATAAAGGTGTCACATTCCCTTAAAACGCAGGCTATTTCACTGCAAGCGGTGAGTTTTTGGAGAAACCAAATATCAAGTCGAAGAGTTTTCGTTAGCAGCTAAAACACCGTTGTGAAAGTGCCATATTCCCCGTATTTCAAGCGACCAATATATAGTATTGAGTTTCTAGCCTTCGCACGAAGTGTGAATGACAAAAACGGAATTTGGCGGTTCAAATTCGAGTAAAGCTTCACGTTTATCAGCTGTTTATCTCATCCTTACGCAAATAAGAATATTTATTGGCTACTCTCAAGAATTTGAAACAACACCGGCGTCAATGCTCAACTTTCCGTAACTGCACCCCTACCGCGTGTTAAAGGGAAGGTGGCACCTTCATGACGTGATTTTAACTGAGATAGCCAAGTTGTAAAGCAAGTCGGAAAACCCGGTACTCAATATATCATTTGTCTTGAAACTCGAGATTTCCGTAGAAAAAAGCTAAAACCTACCTGAAATGTACCCCTCTTGTACCCCTAGCAGCAGGCCACAGTTGTCATGGCTCTTGGTGTGACGACATATGCTGACGTCACGATGAGCATCAGCCAATGGAAGTCTTTGAAGTGTTTCAAGTATGGTAGTGGCTGCCAGATCATGACATCACCCACAGGCTGATATTTATTTCTTTTCCTAGAGGAGTATTTTAAAAAAAAAATATTGAGCTTATTGTACATTTTTCAGAGAAATCATGAGTGGTTTTATTATTTTCGGCTAAAAGTACGACTAATTACACTAAATTCCAGGATTCGACCAAGGTGTCACATTACCCTCTATGTGCGAGACAAGAGTAAACCGCCAGAGTAAAGCTGGTTTGTGAATGACCTGCGTTATCACAGGGACACTTAGTCTCAAGCTGTTTGGTATTCCGTTTTTTAGCTTTTTGCTACCGTGAACAGGTTACACAGGAACACCTTTCGCAGTCCGAATAGCAATTGTCCCCGCTGAGGAGCAGCCTCGATGGTTTCCGGCAGACACTGAATGCAAATGCACGTATCCTGGCCTACCCCTGCGCAGCGTGTCCGCAACCTGCATACTTATTCCTGTTCTGCCAAACTTCCTCCGTAGAGAAAACCTGATGTAGACTGCAGGTTTCCATGGCTCTATAAAGGCGCAGTGGTTCTGAAGTGAAGTGCCACCATCCTGGTCTGTCTGCGACCCACATCAACCTTCACCATATACATACACACGCGCCAGGTCGGCTTTTCTAAGGCATGATACATCGTGATCATCAAATTGTACCATCATGCTAGCGTTGTATTATAATGCATCACAAAATCGAACAATGACCTGCCAATACTGTGCCCTGCGTTTAAGAGCCCGGGGGCTAATTCCCAAATCAGTGAGGAGCCGGTCTGCGTACAAAGAGGCCGGCTGTCTGGCGCGCCGGAGGGCACGGCAGCGCGGATGCGCCGTGTTGCGGCATTGTGTGCCGCGGGCGGTCCCGTGACCTGCGACCTCTGACCTCTGGCACCTCTCCGCTGCAGTGTGTTGCAGGGGACGCCGTCGGGGGTGGCATTGTCGCCAGTTGGAGACAGATGGGCGCGGCGAGAGGTGCCGGCGACACGCTGTGATAACGGCCGTATCCCTCAGCCGCCCGGACTGTGCATGCGGCAGCCGCGCCGCCGCCGACGCGGAAACTCTTGCCTCACCTGAAGCTCATGTTTAAACTCGGAGGATCTTGCTCCAGACCTCCATAAAGCATAAGGAAATGGTAAAATCAGGTGTCTATAATCCATTTTGAGGCAAACATCAGGCCTGTTTTGCCTGTTTTGGGGTTATACTTTGAATGCATAGGGCAAGTGGGGCTAAAACAAATATGGAATAAGCCCCGGAGAAGCTTTCTTGTCGAATCTCTGAATGGGGTCCCCGGTGCGATTTTTCCTTCGGGATTGAACTAGAATATGTTATCTATGTTATCTATTGGCTCTGGACATTGGGCTTCTCTGACTTTATGGCATGATTGTGACATTAATAGAATATTAAGCCATTATGTGGCATTATCTTACTGGCTCTGACTGCACTATATTTGATAAAATATGTTCTAAACTGAGCTCCGCACAAGTGGGTGTCAAAAAAGAAACATGAAGAAGAAAAAGATGCACGAGTGTTGATCCCTGTCTCTTTTAGCGGCTCATATAAGAAAAGTTTCTAAACTTATCTATATAGCTCAATCCTTGAAATGTTCTAGTGTTCCAGGATAGAAACATTCAAAAGAGCAAAAAAACAACCCTGTCGCGGTAGATAAAGTAGGGGGATGAGGGGGAGGGGTGTGGGGGGAGTGGGCGTAGCGTATCAGCGTGTAGGTACGCTTACTTTTGTCTTCCCACGGTGTAAATAACGAGTATCTGCCGTCTGATGTGTTTGGGAACCTGATGCTCCTTGTTGAGATATTGTTTTGCAATGGTGTATTGCTTGCTGCAGATAATGAATTATGAAAAAACCTAAAAAAAACCCTGTCGCGGTGTGAGATTATGCGACTTGTAAGCCAATAGAGCTGAGCCACTTCGGCGGGCCGAGCCACGCACGGACACTTTGACTCGTACGTAGCTAATAGATCTTACTGAGTGAGCATTTATAGTGTTCATGGCCGAAGCCACACACTTTACCGCAATCTAGAGTAATACCATGTCATTACGCTGCGACGGGCCACCAGAGTGAAGGCCTCCGCTCGCGGAATCTATTCCTATGCACTAAGTGTTACATGCCCTTTACGTATGCTTATTAGTCACTATTCTCACCTCCATGCCAATACTTCAACTCAAACACGATTTTTTGATCGGCCAGAATGACAGAAAATATGTGGCACTCATCCTTTCATTTATGGACAGTCATCAGCTGAATTGTCATCTGGTACGAATGAAAACAGTAAGATGCCCTTGATCTAGGGAAGCTAAGGAGGGCTAAATATGCTAGGTGGCGCTACGACGTGGAGGGTTTAAAAATAGATATGAGGAAACATTGGGTGGCTAAACGCAGCAGCATAATTGATCAACCTTCATATCTCATGTCATGCCTCAACCTTCATACCTGAAAGGCACCCTGATACAAATTTAAGGAAAAAAATGGTACTAACTTTTTTAAGGACTCATTGGCAGGGAGCTTTTCAAGGAATATTCTGACTCAGTTTATTTGACTAAGTTCCATGTAAATACAAGTTTTATGTCTATGTATTCAACCAAGGAAGAATCTGGGTGTCACAACGGCTCTAATAAGACGTGGAAGCGTCGGAACAATGTCAAGTCATATTTTCGTATAAATTGGAATTTGCATCCAAAGATACATCAGGCACACGTGCATACACAAAGAATGTTTTCTTTTATTCACACTGCTGAACTTTATTAAACGGAGAAAATAAGTAATCGTCTTCGTTGCATTAAATTCGATTTGACAGGTATCAGGCTGCCCACGTGCATGTTAGATTCCTCGCAGGGCGGAAACGATCAGTCCGGCACATGTGCGCAGGGCGCTGCAGCAGTCGCCATCCCGCGCGGGTGCCAAGCCCAGCACTGGAGGACTCCTGGTGAGTCTGCAGCCACCTGGAGGTGTGGTGGGCGTCTCTCAGCTGCAGCGCCGCCATTGAGGCTTCTGTGGCCGCCGCCACCGGCGCAGCCTTGAACCAGATGCGGCGCCGCGGCGTCTGGGGTGCGTACTAACTGTGCCCTGCGGCAGCTGGGCTGGCCGGCGCGTGTCCGCACCCTCCAGTCAACACTGGTGAAGACGTTAGCGGTTGTACGTCACCAGCCTCATCGGCAGCTTCGACGGCTGCGCTTCAGGAAAGGCGTGAGAACAGCGTGGTTGCCTCGTGTGTTACAGGCAAATATAGAAGCGACTTTCGCCTTGAGCAGGAAATGAGTAAGATACAAAAAAAGTGATAAGGCAACAGCTCAACAAGCATTGAAGAGTTCAGAACTATTGACGCATTCGCATAGCTTCATTGGCATAGGTACTATACAAATTGTGCCTACATTACATCTAATATAATAATTGTTGGAGCACTATAGCGTATCAACTGCTAAGGTCACACAACCCGACCCGTGTTTACCTAAAGTTAAACAGGGATCTTGGAGTTCAGACCAAGATTCGTTGCCCAGCCCCTGTGATTTGAACCCGGGACCCACGGATCAGTAGACAGCCAATTCACTCCCAAGCCAAGCAGAATTATGCTCCGAAGGAAAGATCAGCACAGGCAAAATGTGACCGGCTCTGTTTGCTGATTAATCAGCAAATTTTACCGCGATGACCTTTACTCCCAGTTACTCGGCAGAACTACGGATGCGGAAGGAAGACAACGTAGACGCTGGGGCGCCGCGCCTAGCTGGCAACCAAACAAGGCAATTCAAGCACGCAGACCTGTCGAAGGTGATGTCAGCCTGCAGCCTTCAGGACAAGAGCCACGTGTCTCTGCGCCGAGACAACTGCTTGTCTGCTAGTGCTGGTATCACGTTATGCGAGCTGCTGGGCATTTCTACTGAACGGGGTATTACCCAGGTGGGAGTATGGGGCTCTGCACGTCCGATTTTGCTCAACCCGGTCATTCCCGCTGCCGCCGAGCAGGAATGACTGAATGAGAAAGATAAGCCACTGACGGAAAATTCCCAGAAACAGAGCTTCCAGTCTTAATTTGTCATATCACACTTTTTCATACGCCGCATGTTTACTGGAATTCGATCTGAAGCTTAAATCGCCAAACGATTTGCCCGTTTGCGGTACGAAAACATTCAACCCATGTCACAGCCATCGACGACTCATCAATCGGATCACAAATAATCATTGGTAATTTGAAGATCCTCATAAAGAATCGCAAGCAAACAATGCTCCATCTTCCTAATCCACGTTGTCTTTAGACTGTTCGGCTGAAATATCACATCCGGGACCTGCAGCCCACCATCTTTATACTTCACATTAACCCGGCACCGCCTGGGCTTTTTTCGTACAAACCACCGCCTGAGGGTTTATCGGACCCCCTACTAACTCGGGAACCCAACCTACTAACTCGGGAACCGGAAGTGATACGGAAAAAATGAAACGGCGCTGGGAGCACCTTACCGTCTTCTACTCTGGAGCCTGGAGCTGAGTTTAAACTATATCCGTTGAACCGTGATGTCAGAGTGGGGCAATATGGGTAAAATATTGACCCATTTAGAAAATCCCTTATAACTCGGGAAACGCCAGACCTAGAACAACACAAGATACACTAATGTGTTTGTCTTGACCCCAGGATTCAAATGATATGTTGCATGACCTTTTAAGATCGCATTATGATCTTCGTCTTGGATCAGAGTCCGATAGTGACCTTTCAAGGTCATGTTACATATAATTCAAATCAATAAGTCATACTCATTACTATGATACCAAATTCAAAACTTTACCATGTTTTGTTCAAAAGTTATAGACAAATAATTACAAATACTGTAAACTTTGATGAGCTATGGTGACCCAAGTATTGATCTGAGCTAAAAATGGATGAGAGCATGCATATTTTGTTTTTGTTTCAAGAGTTTAAAATGATACTTAGACACTTGATCTAGCTAGAAGTCGAAGAAGAAGTAAAAGAAGAAGAAGTGATCTAGTCTAGAAGCCGAATTACACCCTGGTTTTGTCAGCCTCATTTTAGAAGAACAGAACCGCCTTACATGGGTTTAAAAATTACAGTATATCTCGTTGACCTGACCTGACCTGATGCCAGTGTTTGGTCATAAGTTGTCCAATTAATCACCCTAGAGGCCTGAAAAGCGACGCACGTCTCATATGAATCAGCTCCATTTTCTAGCGAACAGCCAAGAGGTCCGAACAGACCCCCAGGCGGTGAAGGGTTAAGAGTTGCACAGTTTGTGCGAGTTTTTTTGCCACCCTAGATGAATTTAAAGGCTTACTTTCAACTTACCTGGAGCTGAACTGGAGTTTGCTGATGTTCATACTAGCAGTGACGGATGGCGGATTCTGCCTTCGCCAACAGTTACAATACCGCATGTCACCATAGCTGCAGTGCTGGGCCTCGCACCCTGTGGAACATCAGTCGTATGTATAGGTCAATATAGCTCCTCCCGTGTGGCCCGGCGTTCATTAGTGCGGCTGGCAGCTTGTCCCACAACTGCGGGTAAACATGTTGTTGGAGCGAATCCAATTTTCTGCCGCGTGTTCGAAATTGCCGCTTGTTCTGGACTCTGATCTAGTCAAATCTCATGGAGTAGATGAAAGGAAAACAACTCGATTAATGTCAAAAGGCATTCCTTGAAATCAATATCAGCCTTTAAGTGCTCAACTGAAACAGGACGAGAACGGAGAAAATTAGGATTACCCATTCAACAAAATGCGTGTTGACCATTCCAGGAACACATTTTGTATTATTAAAAAATATATATATATATATATATATATATATATATATATATGTATATATATTTCTGCCAAAATTCCGCCAGCCCTGTAGATGACATGCTTCATACTTAAGACCAGAAATCGGTGTTCCACAGCCCATGATGCCCTCTTCTGAGGCCCAAAAGTCAGGTGCAACATATTTTTGTGGCGAGAGGAGCTTAAATAACTAAAGCAAACACACACACACACACACACACACACACACACACACACACACACACACACACATACATATATATATATATATATATATATATATATATTATACATTGAAATACTTTCTTGGGAGCCAGCTTGGGAAAGAGTTTGCGACACCACATGACCTGGCAGTTGGCGCGTCAATAACAGCCCAAAAAATAACAACAGACAATCATTGTTGGGACTTATCGACGCGCAGCCTGCCAGAGCTATATGGTGTCGCCACCTCTTTCCCTGTTGGAAGGGTTTCTTGAGAGCCAGCTTGCTCCTTGTTTAGGGAAGCCGCCGGGCCTTAAACCCGGGTTGGCTGCGTGGGAGCCAGCTGTGCTGACCACTCCACTACTGTGCCCCAATATATATATATATATATATATATATATATATATATATATATATATGTGTGTATATATGTATATATATATATAACATATATAAGTATACATAATGGATGGGCAAGTAATATATCCGCTTCGGGAGGTTGCAAGCAGCATTGGGGCTTTACGACACACCGACTAAAGATCTCATATGGTGTCGCCAACACTCACCCATTTGGGAATGTATTATGGGAATCGGAAGTGCATATGCAGAATACTACTTTGGGAATGCAGCTTTGGGGAAAAGGCCTAGCAAAGCTTTGCTACTGTCGCAATCTGCAAACCACTCAGAAGCTTGCGATGGACCTGCGAGCCCAGAGGTCGACCGTCATGACAGTAAATCAATACATGTGAGTTTAACTATCTTGTTTTGTTCAGCAGCTTGATTGGAAGGCAATTATTCGGAGCTGATATCGAACACAATGAACCATATAAGTTAATTCCACCCGCACATATCGTCAAAATTATTCGCAAATTAGTTTCTTTCACAAAATGAATATATTTAGAATGCGTGCAAACAGTAAGTAGTCTGGTAAGCTAATTTAAAAGAAAAGGGCAGAATAAAAATTTTCTAATTGCCGAAAATTGTCCTCTTTTGCACTATATAGTGTTTCCACAAGCCTGACTTTTATTACAAATGGTAGGGTCGTTTTCAACGCTCTCCTCTTAATCTGCGCCCCACCGGGGTCCGACGCCACCTTCGCCCCACCTTTGCGGGAGCCATCGAGGGCCCCCTCTAACTCCAAAAAGATGAGTGTTAGCGCAGATCTGCAAAGTTCGCTGGAAAGCTTGTGTGAATTCAGTATGATTTGTCTTAGATGCTTTAACCTCAGGTCAATGGTTTGACCTCCAGAGGTCATGTTGGGCCACAATAGGCTATTTCCACTAAAATATGCAATGCTTAAGAAACCTGTGCATAGCTCTCATGCCATCAGAGCTATTGAGATCTAGTAAAATATATTGTACATCAACATTCCAGGGCTTTCTCTGGAGTTGGAAATATAATAACCTCCCGCTAGAGAAAACATCTTGACCTAACATGACTTGGGGTCACGAAGGTCAGAAAGTGGCCTTGTCGTATATCAAATGAAAGCCCGTGACAAGAAATACACGATAATGTTTAATTCAGCGCCCTAGCTTGATAAGGTCAAAAGATATCGTCAACATACTGTTTTTGACCTTGGTGACCTTTGATGACCTCAGATAAATCAAAGGGAAAATACTGCCCCTGGACACCGTGAAATGGTGGCCAAGAATGTTTTCCTGAGAAATCTGAACATTTGCAATCATTTTTGTGACTGCTTAAGATATCATAAGACAGTTTTCCCTGTGCTTTTTCTATGAGAGAGGTCACCTCGTGACCTGACCTCAGGCTACTAAATGGAAAACCCCTAGATATCCATTTCTTAGATCCTGGAGAGGTCATCAAGTGAAGAAAGTTTCAAATCGATCGGCTTTGAAATGTAGCTATGGTAGAGCTCAAAATTTGAAGTGAGGTGATCTTGTTTGACCTCACCTGGTGACCTGACCTAGTATGGCCCGGGTTAAAAAAAATCAGGGATGGTGGGAAAATGATGGGGTAAGAGGTAGACTCTTCAACTGCCGTGCTGCGCCACGTCGTTTTTCTGTTATTCTAAAGAAAGCCTTAGAGAGGCCATCGATGCCCCCGGTGGGGTGAGAGGGTTAAGTCCGAAACCGCCTGAATGACCCCTCCTTCAGATTTTAGCGAATGGGTTTGAGTCGATTTGGAAAGCTTTTTGTATTTTGTTTGAAGTTTTGAGTCGAAGTAACGCTTTTCCCTGCATATCTGTAATACAATATAATATGAAAAATTATTGCACAAAAATCATATCATGTCAGGTAACAAGATTTGATATCATCTCTAAACCCATTTAACACGCGCTGGCACAAACCGAGGGGGCAAAATTCGCCCCCCCCTCCTGGTTTTCCCCAAATAGATAATAAACGAAGAGACGCAGAACAACGAAACTTACAGTACCTTATTTCTGATAAATTTTACACATCTGACCAAATTTTTAAGTTAAGGTCATTCCAGGTCAAGGAGCTATTCAAGGTCAAGTGACCTGACCTCAAAACCTAAAAGCACGAGTTTGAAGCGGCGCCCAGGGAACATCAGCGAACTGATCAGTTTGAAACGTTCACCATATGATAAGGTCGTTAGGGTCTACGAATCTGCTATCTCGGAATTTTGACCTGAGCATCTGACCTCTCAAAGGTCATATCAGGTCACAGGAGCAAAGAGTGATTGTTTTGCCAATAACCTCTCACTGAATTGAGATAAAGCTCCCATTTTGCTTGTATTGTGCTTATATTGTCACGGGGAGTCGATTGATATGCAACTTGACCATGCCAGGCCACTCTGGGACCCTGACCTAGCTCGAGGTCAGGTCATTTTCACTATTTGACCTAGTAAGGTCCTATTATAAATCATTCGATTTGCCGCGATGAGAGGAATCCAATGATGCATAAAGATTTGCTCCAGTTCGCCTGAGGGCAGATCTAGAGAGAGAAGCGTACACTGCTCAGTTGTAAGCCTATGGAACCTCCTTTGACCTATGCTGGCTTCAATATTGACCTGACATAAAAATTGTTCGTATAAAATCTATTCGTCTTGTCAAGAGCTTTCGAAGGCGTCCCGTAATTTTCCTTTAGCTTTCGTGGAGAACGAGATACGGAGGTGGGGCGAAAAACGCCCCCACAGCGGGGCGCGTCATGCCAGGGACCCCAGCGGGGCGCGTGTTAAGACTATTTTACCCTCGTAAAATGTGATCGACCAGACCAGGGCTGAAACTCCGCTGCTAGAAAAGCTAGACCAAGCCTCTGAGAATAACTGGAAAGCTCTCGGAAAGACGAATCGCCATGGTTCAGCAGTTCTGAGGTCAGGCTGGTGTTAAAGTCACCAGGGATCACCAACAGTCACACTTCTCCGATGCGTTTAGGTTTTTAACTTTTTAGCGACACTAGATTCAACAAAAGTTTTATATCATAGGGACCGCTATGATATCAGGAGATTCGAAGAATATGTAGCATGAATCTGAAAACTTTATTTCATCTACTTGAACAGAGCTCGACGAGACCGGGCTAGCCAGGCGCCGATGATGTGTGCCTTAAAGGGAATGTGACACTTTGATCGAATCCTGGAATTATGTGTAATTAGGGGTTACTTTTAGCCCAAAATCATGGAATCGTCCATAATTTCTCTGCAAAATATACAAAAAGCTCAATATCTTGATTTTTAAAATGCGCCTCCAGGAAAAATAATAACTATCTGCCAGTGGATGATGTCATGATCTGGCAACCACTACTATATTTCATAGGCTTCAAGGGCTTCAACTGGCGGATATTCACCGTGACGTCAGCATATGTCGTCACACCAACAGCCTGACAACTGTGGCTTGCTGCTTGAGGTACATGAGGGGTACATTACAGGTAGTTTTTAGCTTTTCTCTACGGAGACTTTGAGTTTCAAGACAAATGATACCTATATAGAGTACCGGGGTTTCTGGCATGCTTTAAAACTTGGCTATCTCAGTTAAAATCACGTTAAAAAGGTGCCACATTCCCTTTGAAGAAGACCCGGAACATCTAATCTAATATATTCTGAAAAGTTACTCGTGATTACAGTTTCTAACCATCACGCACGAAATACAGTTTGACCACCTAACACATATTGCATACCTAAGCAATAGGATCCAACCATTAGGGTCCCGTGCTATGACGCAGTGAGCGAAAATAACGGTTTGGTTTTACGCATTTTGTCTTCCGGTAACAACGTCTAAATTTACTAACGTAGAATTTCCAGAGCTTCTCGCACTTCATACCAAATGAATTTCAGAAGAAACTACTTAATGAAGCAGGCCGCATGGAATCAATATCCGGCCGGACACAGTGGGAAGCTATTCGGTCGACAGTTTACGGTCGTTTCGGCGGGCGGCGCAAGGCCAGATGTGCAGACTGGCTGACCGCCGGTCGGCGGGGGCCCTCGCGTGCCGTGTCCAGCACTCCGGTCACGCCACGGCCTGACACGCTATCCCCGACGGCCCGCAAACACCGGTGCATCGTCGATCCCGACGCCGGGGTCAGTGCGGCCGCTGTCGCCGGCGACGACCGCACCGGGCGGGGAAAACGTAATCAGGGGAGTGCTGGCGACGCTTCAGGGTTCCGTTGACCTCAGTGACGCGGAGGAATGCTTAATGAGACTTACGCGAACACTGCAAAGAAGTCAGATAGTTAAACTAAAATTGTAGCTTCATGTCCCCATGTTTGATTCTGTGGACATGGCATCCTGACAGTTGGATGCTGGTATCGATATTGTCGGCGGTGACGCTGGTGGCGCCGTCGGTGTCGCCCTTTAATCGGCACACGCGCGCTGCGGGGGTGTTGGGCCGTCGGGTGGCCACAGGCCCTGTCTCCGCCATAACCTCGCCAGCTGAGGGCCGGCTCCGTCACCGTGCCCCGGAGAGAATCGCGCGAGATCGAGCGGTCGGCGGCGGGTGACTTGTAACTGTGTGGTCAAGGCGGCGGCTGTAGGACACGAGTGACAAAACTGATCGCTTTCTGCCGCACCTATTGGATGGGGTGATGGGGCCTGCATAAATCCAGTCACCAGTGTGCAACAGCTGATTGGCAGCACATGGATGCGGCCGCATGAGACATGCGTGGGTGTATTTTGCCACCTCCGGTCGCAGGGAGGCAATGAGGACAGCCAGGTGGAAGGTGACGGTTGCGGCCAGAGACTGAGCCCGGCGGCAGTGTCATCTGATCTTGAGAGCGACAGCAGCTTCCGCTACCGTTCACCCTGAACAAGAGGAGATGACTGGACGGCCAGGCTTTTGGTGCAGGTAAAAACCTTGAGGACGCACTGGATAAAATCAGAACAGCAGCGACCATGTGTCTTCTGTCAAGCGGAAAGTGATCATTATGAGTCGACTGAAATATGGAAAGTTATAAGAAATATTTATCGATATCTTCTGACTGGTTGGTACTAGTGCCTTTAGAGACAGAACATAATATTTGAAAGAAAAATAGAAATATAGATGCATTTTGAGAGCTAGAACCATTCGCCATGGCTATCATTTGCCTATTCCAGCGCCGGGATTCCTCTTCATCTTCGTCGTCTACAAGCGAGGATGATGAGAACATGTTTCGGAACTTGGTGAGTACTTTTGCAATCTGTATCATCTCACCCTACTTATGATTTTCGAATCGTTTCATGCATGAACTTTTTTTTACTTATGTCCCGTTTCCTGAATTTCGAAATGGGTGTCAGTTTCCAGCACTGTGTTGAGAAATTATAACTGATCAAAATAATATAATCCTAAGTTGTTTTGTGTCAGGCAAAAAATGGGCGAATAATTGTTTAGCAACGCCATTTTCAAGGCAGATATATTTGCTTCTGAATAGCTGCGACAGTGCTGACGTCTCCTGCTGCAGGAATCAATTGCCGGGTTTCGTGATGCTATTCGCAGCGCCAGGATGAGATAGATTGGCTGATGGTTTTCACCGCATGGCTTCCACGATGTTCGTAGAGTTGTCAGACAAGCTGCCCGACTGTTGGCCATGGGGTGTTTAAGCAATCGTGATGAACAAATTTGGAATCTGAACAAGAACTACACGGCAAAAACGGGGCGCAAGTGCGAAGCTACATTTGATGAAAATTTGTTTCTGAAATTTTCTACCATCACCCACAAGTTAAAATGGGGGAGGGGAAACTAAATGGGGGAGTGGACCCCTTAACTTTCGCCTTGGTGGGAGGTATTTGAATACCCTTCCCCCCCACGGTTTTTTCCGGCTGCACCACAAAACGGCGGCACGAATCGCCACCGTACTTGTATACCTTGTGCTTGATCGGTTCAAAACTGTTTTCAAACTTTTAAGGTCGGGTCATCTCAGGTCAGGTCACCAGTGCAGTTCAAGTGACCTTACCTCCAAATAGCTTTAGATAGCCTAGGTAAGAACAGGGTTAATTCATCCAATTGAAACTCATATAACATCGTGAGCTCACCAAGCGCTTCAACATATATTCCTGGATTTTTCATGTCGATAACCTTGGGTCAGGTACGGATCATGGCCTGTCCATTGAAAATGCATGGAAAAACAGGAATTTGACGAAAACTGGCTGTATTTGTGTAGATACAGCTGAGAATACATTCATATTCTCCAAATCGTAGTATCCTAGGCAGGGGCGTAGCCAGGATTTCGCTCAGGGGGAGGGGCGGCGCCCCGAAAAGGGCCCTTGCGACAGCGCCAAAAGGGCCCTGATAGGTAAAAAGGCCCTGCTTGTTATAGAATAGAGTGCTGAAGAGGGCTTAACAGGGCCCTGTCTGGTATGAAATTTCAAATTTGGCCACAGAGCATAGTGCGGGCGAGCCGTGCTTTGCGCGGCCCGTGTCCTCGGGAGACCTTCGGGCCCTCAGGGAGGGGGTGGCTGTCCCTGCCGCCCCAATTTGCTACGCCCCTGATCCTAGGCCCCTTTCCAGGTTAATGTTGCAAGTCTGGACCTGTACCTCTGGGGGTTCATCGGGGGCTACTTAAGCAGGTTCGGAGTCGCCCAGGCCTCCGCCGGTGGTGAATTCACACATTCGGACACGGGAAGTTAAAACATTGGATGAAACACCAAATATGCACGTCACATGACCTTACACTGGTGCTCAATTCTCTCTTCCTGTGGGTGCATTTAGGACCTTTTGTTTAGGGCCATGAGCTGTTTTCATACAAACGGACTTACACTTTGCCATCTGACTGTGTGTATCGAAGACTCCACCGGTTTTGATAAAGGGTTCATGGGACCTGTTTACCCCTTTCTTTTTAAGGTAAAAGAGGTGGCATATGATGACGGCTTCAGAGCAACGACAGGGGTGAAGAGTTTATCGCAATACCTGAGGAGGCTCAAAAGAACCTGAGCACAGATCGAATGTGGCGTCATAGACTGGTGCAGGCCGTAAAAGGTTGTCGAACTATCCTCTTCCTTCCAACATATGAAGCGTGTATCAATCTGTCTTGCTAGGTGGCTTACAACAGGATCGAGATGAAGCGGTAGAGGATCTTCTTTTGATGAACAAGAAGTATAGCCTGACGGGTGAAATTGCTATGGATTTGAATATTCTGGCCAAGGTGTGTCTGCAGTGGTACTCTACTACGACATAGATTTTGAAAATGACATCGTGTATGCTCCATACTGCGTCCTCGCCAGTCTTCTTACCTCGAGGACCCAGCCAAAGAAGGCCAGAGAGGCTGCCGCATCCTATATGAGAATCAGAACCTGGAACCTTCATCTTGAAAACATGCTCTCTTCTTTATTGGCCAGAACTGATGTAGAGGACAAATTATCTGTGATAGAGTAGATCCTGGTACTAAGAAGGAACAATTATAATGTGAACTTGAATGTCCGACCAAGCCGGGTGAAGTTAAGGAACCGAGTCTCACCTGCCCTGTCTCCCCAACAGAAATTCCGGGCGCTGTGGAAAGTCATGTATTCCACCCTTTTAATGCCACCTGTAGACAACTGAACAATGCAAGCCGCTGGTGACGGAAGCAGCGGCCGTAGTCTGGGCGGGAGGCTCGAAATGTGGGCATAATAACACAGCTGTATCGCAGAGAAGCGATGTCTCTCTTCGCCTCGCAGAATCGCCTTTTGTCGAATCTCTAATATTCTTATTCACCAGGAGGGTTATTTTCATTAATTCATTCCGTTGAAGCTTTGTACTCATGAGTGTTTGTGCCAACCCGAGAGTTAATAAGAAGTTCAATTTTGAAACAAGAAATATAACTACAGTTCTGCGAAACTAAGCCATTGGGACATATTGTTGGTAAAAACCTGGCCGGTAGCCCACCATAAGTATCGATACCATATCCAAGAAATAATCAACTGCCAGGCTTCTAATATGGCTAAATGTCGATGCATTCCCCTTGGACGTAGTGGCCCACTTGTATGTATGTACATGCATAAAAAAAATTGATTCTCCGGCACCCCTCCGGTCGCCCACATCGCTACCCGACCCGCCCCAGAGGGTACCCGACCCCCATCCCACATGACCTCACGCCACCCTTGCTCTGGAGCGAGAGTCACCGATGGCTGAAACTGCTGCCGGGTTAGTCAATGCTACCATGCCCATGATTTTGATGCTCTATTGCAATAACTGGGGCATTCCAGGACAAAACGACCAAAAATATTTCCATTTGACACCACCATGTCTAAAAAAATCGGAAACCTTGTCTCCGGGGTAGTTTTGGGCCAGGAACATGACTGTGAGAATCTTAGCAGCCTCCGACCAACGGTGACCGAGATATAGCCCGAGGCATTTTCGGGAGGTCACCTTGTAGACTCATCTTTGATGCTTCATAACTCCAAAACGCATTGCCTGATTAACAAGTTTTGTATATTATTGAACTCGTCTTGAATTATACATTATTTTGGAAAAAGATAATTTCAAAATTTAAAAAATGTTGACTTTTGATTCGTTTGACCTTTTCTTTTTTACCTAGCTTGACCTTTTCGCAGTTGAAATTGCCCTTTTAGACACCTTCAAAAATTTTGCTTCTTAAACTATCTTTCGATAAAAATTAAAAGTGCGCTCTTGCTATAAATTCCCTATTTTTAGCTGCTAAGGCAGGTATGCAGACGTTTTTTACCACTGCGGTAGTACAGCCTTATGTTTAACAGCGCAAACAAAGCGATTGCTTTTGTAATCGGCTGCTTGCAATCATATTGCATTGTCTTTACGACATTTTCATCGTGAAAGTGCCAGAATTTATGAAAATTAACACGCGCCTACAAAGGAGGTGGGCAGCTGGCCGCCTCAGGTTTCTACAGGTAGTAAAAAAACACCTTCGCACAACGCCACCGTACTTCATCTACCTCTAACTCGAATTTTTTTAAAACTTCTGGCAAAATAATTTGTGTCAAATTGCAGATGGTAGGTACCATAAATACCGTAGGTCAGCTGGAAACTGACTGGTGAGGGAGTGACCTGAGGTAGATGGCCGTCGTTATGCCTTGTGGGACGTTCAACTTTGGTTCCTAAATCAACCCTTCATCGTGGGAGTTGTTCGTTTGGGTGGTGGGTTCGAGGTCTCCTTAAAAAGTCCCTTGATGACTCTAGTGAGACTCCGACTCCTAAAACTAAACTCGCAACAACTTGTACATGATTTGTAAAAAGAAAAATAGCAGCTATTAAAAGTGATAGAAAGGGATCCATTGTTTCGAGGGAGACGAGGGCAAAGGAACTTATTAGTAATTTGCCTTGCAGCCTTAAACGAAAATTTAAAAAGATGTCACGCTTTATCAATAATTGAAACAAGCATAACTTATCCTATAAGCACCACTAACTCACACAATTACATCGTTCCAGGAGATGGAAAAATAGTATCAATACAAGGTGACCCAGTGCAGCACAGCATACGTTTCCGAGGATTCATACAATGTAAAAAAACGTCTGAAAGGCTTTCATTCCCAGGAGGTAATTTCAATCTGCCCATTTATGCGAAAAATTCCCTGAAATCATAACGCATTCACCTTCGTCACTTGCACAGGCTGCCTCACATGATGTTTTTAAAAGGTGATCATTTCATAGGTGACACAGATCCCAGTTCAAACGCCACTTCGAAAGGCTTTTGATTGGTGTTTTTTTAATGATTAGAGGTGGGAAAATTTTAAGCAATATCGAGAGCCACTACGTGAAAATAAATAGCAAAATGTATCATATGTTTAGCCTTCTCACAGGCCAGTTGAACTACATCGCACCAATAATTAGTACTTGAAATGAAAAAGAGAACATTCAACGGATGTTTTACCACTTTTCCCACTGTTTCCACGGTTCATTGGAGGTGGTGGGGCACCCACAAATAGATATAATTCCACACTCCTGGTGCCTTGTATAATCATTGAAGAATAAAGGAATACATTGAGATGACTTCAACACTGACTTTGTCCTGTACAGACGCATTCATTCACCTGCAATGATGACCGTCAGATCACTCATTACTTAAGCCAAATAATCTATACCAGTATTATACAGTGTGATGTCATACAGTGTGATGTCTTAGAACCACGACCATAAGCAACCCGGCCTCTATAACTGGTATTCAGTCAGTAATGGTTTGACCGCAGCGGGTCCAGTGGGTGTTTTTGTGACAAAAACATGAAAACTTCAGACCCCATGTACAGGGGGTCTATCGGCGTTATTTTAAGAAACTAAAAACGCAGAGTGTCTTGAAATGAACTAAAGCACCTTTTTGTTGAACCGGGTAATCAAAGAGTTGGTCCTAAGTCACACCCTTATTATCAATCCCCGCCCTGAAGGTACCGTAAAAATATATATCTTCACATTGGAGCGATCATTACAGTAAACCAGGAACCTGTTGGCCTAGTGCTTCTTACTTCATTACCAACCACCTCAAAATGGGACACGTGATGAATAAGCAACCAACTCACTTAATTATGCAGCCGAATTAAACGGTTTTAAGGTTTAATTGTCCTCAAAATGGGTGTTGCATGCGCAATCCATAAAGTGAAGGATCCCGACATGTCCTGGCAAATAAGTTCTTCAGCAGCAAACCGTTACAGTTAGAGACCTAATTTTTGTGTGTCTCTTTAGAATATATTGCATAATGATATGACAAACAAAAACAGTAATCCGACAATAAACATGGATAAGAGAACTAACGGAAGCAATGTAAATAAAGACAAAATTGCAAATTTTGACTTTGCACGTGCAGCACGTGCAAACCGAGGGTAGGCCAACGGCCGGCTAAGGTTGTTTGAATTGACCAGTATCCTATGTACCTGCTTCCCAAAAATTATAGCCATTGGGACGATGTTGCAGGCTCGACACACCACAGCGTTATACTTTGAAACATCTGTTTTTTTCTCTGGCACGTGGACTTTGCACCCCTGTTATAAAATATCCGCTCGGTAGATTTTTACGGATTTTGGATATGTTACGCCCCTATCAATTGCAAACACAATTGTTTATATTATGGGGGGCTAGAATTTTATGACATGCAAATGCTAACTTGACTGGACTATATGTTTAATATTCCCTTTGCATTGGACATTCGCCGTGACTAAATTTGTGACCATTCACGCAGCACCCATAAAATGAAGTTTTTTTGCACAGCATGACACTGTTTGGTTCGAACTTAGGTATACGAAACCCGAACCTCTCTTCCTTTAATTGTAGAAATTTCATGAACAGCCTTATTTACCAATGGTATTCTATGAAACTTGTATTCATTTTTCCATAATCGCATCGGCGAACAGACTTTGGAGCTGTCTGGCAACATTGGCTATGCTTGATTGTGGAATGTACAAGAACTTAATCGTGCTGAAAAATGTACGCGTAAGAAAAGAATGCGTACCTTTGGCATCACGTATTTGATCTTTCACTGGACTTTTTAAACCATCGTGATAGGTTGCCGGTTTCGCAGTGCTCTCGATAAAGTCACAGGCGCCCTTGCTGTGAGACGAAGTGAAAACACTTTATTTACATAATTGAATTTTGCTTCGATATAACATTTGGGCTGGAATTAAACCTTTGCATTGCTTTGAAATCGTGTGCATGGCAGGACCGTGTGATGAAGTTAAATATATGTTTGCATTCTGCATCAGTACAGCTCTCCGTCAGATGTACATACATTCTTCAGTCATTTCTCTCACTTTCATGCTCCAGGCATAAGTTCTGAAAAAACACGAGCCATCACATTGTTGTGTTTGGAGGCATGATATATCACACAGGCTCCGTGGCCTAATTGTGGATTATCTATGCTGTTCAGTAAACCATGTAGAATGAACAGTGCACTGGGAGCGACGCCGCTAAATAGCCAGTTTTAGCCACTACCGACAATGTTACATACAAACGTTTGGTCTGGTCACCTTTTAGGTTGCTCGAGGTCAAAGTATTCCTTACAGGAACTAAGTGGAAACCTAAATTTTTGGCATAATAGCTGGCAGAGGAGAGTCGTAGAAAAAATGTTCAGCACTATTGGAATGCTGTTGTCGAGCCCGATCGGATTATATATCTTATAATCTTGTCTAGTCAAATTTCAAAATAAACCTGCCTTCACCTGGACCCGGGCTTAGGTCTGTCTGGTAAAAAGAATATTAATCAAACTGCAATGACAAGTCAGACACGACAACGTAAAAATAAAACCTCCATCGCAATTCTCGACAATTCTCAATTCTCGCAAGTTATCAAAATTTACCAATTGCCCCATGCATTTCTAATGGGAAGATCGTGACCCTGACCTTGTCCCAGGCTATCGATATAGGAATCATGCTACGCGAAATTATCTTGCCCGGTGACCTTACTATGTGATGTAAATCTAAGCATGATAGGGTAAATTTTATCTTACTGATGCACCTCCACTTACTGATGCACCTCCAAAGTTTTTCGAGGTTAGGTCTCTTGACCTGGGTTGGCGATCTGACCTGGTATGACCAACACATAAAATTTTGCCAGAAGCTGTAAAAAATTTTGAGGTAGAGGTAGATGAAGTACGGTGGCGCTGCGGGAAGGTGTTTTTTCCTACCTGTGGAAACCTGAAGAGGCCAGTTGCCCACCCCCTCGTGTAGGCGCGTGTTAATTTTCATAAATTCTGACACTTGCACGATGAAAATTTCGTAAAGGCAATGCAATATGATTGCAAGCAACCGATTACAAAAGCAATCGCTTTGTTTGCGGAGTTAAACAAAAGGCTGTACTACCTACCGCAGTGGTCAAAAACCGTCTGCATACCTACCTTATGTGCTAAAAATTTGGAATTTATAGCAAGAACGCATTTTTTTATTTTTTATCGAAATATATTTTATGAAGCAACATTTTTGAGGTATCAAAAAGGGCGAATTCAACTGCGAAAAGGTCAAGCTAGGTAAAAAAGGTCAAACGAATTAAAAGTCAAAATTTTTAAAATTTTGAAATTTTGTTTTCTTTCAAAATAATGTATAATTCAAGCCGAGTTCAATGATATACAAAACTTGTTAATCAGGCAATGCGTTTTGAGTTATGAAGCATCAAAGATGAGTCTTCAAGGTGACCTCCCGAAAATGCCTCGGGCTATATCTCGGTTATCGTTCGTCGGAGGGAGCTAAGATTCTCACAGGCGTGTTCCTGGCCCAAAACTACCCCGGAGACAAAGTTTCAGATTTTTTCTAGATATGGTGATGTCAAGCCTTGGTCGATCTGTCCTGGAATCCCCCAACTGTGAGTGCGTCTAAGCACCATAGTTTCAGCCCGGATCATAGATATAACCATGAAGCTCAACACAAAACTACTACCAATTTTGCTTTGGGTAGCTTTGCAGTTTTGCCATTGGGTGCGAATTGCAAGTGGGTTGCAAATTAATACGTTGAGAGTGCTTTTGTAACATTACAGGGTGCCTTTCCGACACGCAAATTCTAGGTGCTTTTGGGGGTAAGGAGTATGAAATATTATCGGGCAGTAGCAGATCAAATTTTCCCGGACGGGGCTGCGTTCTGGAGAGGCGCGGCCTCATAATCAAACGGGAATCTCCGGCTGACGGTGCAGGAGCGGTCAACAATGGAGTACGGGGGAAACAGGCCGCACCTGCTTGGACCATGCACTAGGGCTAACTCTGAGGCTGCAATACTGAACAGCTCAAGCGTTTGAAAGATATTTGAATCCCGTCCAGGGCGTCTTCGTTGCCCGACATAGGCGCTCGAAGTGCAAAAGAGACGCATCTGCGGTGGTAAAAGGGAAGCTGAATTTGGGTGAATCCATGGCACCTAAATTTGCGAGCTGATAAATACCCTCCTCAAATCCCACTTTGCGATCCGATCCTGGCCCCATGAAGTTTTATAAATCCTATATACCACGGCTGCCACAGGCCTGCCACTATCCGGAGCTCTCAAAACGACTGGTGGAGCCCACCCTCCCCGGAAGCTGGCTGTTGAGAGCGACATCTAGACATCTACTGACGATGCTGTAGCGGCCCCCTCTCCTGGAGATTCGGGGACTGTTCCCGACATCTATCGATGCTGTAGCGGCCCCCTCTCCTGGAGATTTGGGGACTGTTCTCGGCATCTATCAATGCTGTAGCGGCCCCCTCTCCTGGAGATTTGGAGACTGTTCTCGGCATCTCGTTTCTCTCCAGTCCATGGTCCACTGATGTAACTATTTCCTCTGTACGTCTGATTATATTGGTATTAAAACTTTGCACTCGAACCTCTGTATACTTCACTGTGTCGGCCTCAGTAATTTAAGACATTCACATCCTCCGTTATCACCCTGAGGGATGTCGCTTTAGCCTTTGCACTTGTTTTGATGTGGATCTTCCCCCGTTACGTGTTTTTTATTGATGAATATAACTGCATTTGATCTGCTTTTAACCATGAAAACCGTATTCTGGTCTTTACCTCTTTTCCAGTGGCCCTCTGATGAAACATTTTGCCTTTTTTTCATGTTCAACATCTCCACAGGCCGGTCAGCATCGCCCAAATTCACATTGAAACCCATTTATACTTTTTAAAGACAGCATATTTTTTTCTAAATTGCACTGTCAGTTCTTATACGCTTCTTCCCAATTTTTTTTCACCAACGCCTGAGATCGTTTAAATTGTGTATTCTGAAACATTTGTCCGCTCACAAATTATCAGTGATAAAAGCTGCCTTGAAGATGTGGGGCATTGCCACTTCCAGATTTTTAGCTATTTGCTTCAACACTGTAATCGTCCAAAAACTACTTTCCCTGGCATGCTGCCACAGACAGGGAAACAGGGGCACCAGGCCATTGTACCCAGGGCTGTAACCAGTTGAAAAATACCGTCCAGACCATTTGAGGGGCATTCCAGTTTGGAAAGGGGGCAGTACCTATTGAGAGAACAGCACATAAAACGAACGAATTTCAATCATACTTGTTCATTAACACGCGCATTGACGGGGGCGGGTACCCGCCCCCCTCGGGTTTTTCGGAGACAGTAGAAAAACGGCGGCGCGTAGCGGCGCCGTACTTGGTATACCTTTTCCCTCATCATTTTTACAACTTCTGTGAAAATTTTAAGGTTAGGTCATCTCAGGTCAGGTCACCAGTACAGGTCAAGTGACCCGACCTCAAAAAAAGTTTAAGATAACATAAGTCGGAGCAGGGTGAACTTATCCGATTGAAACTCATGTCACATAATGGCCCTACCGAGTTCTCTAAAATATGTTCCGTATTTTTGATATCGATGACCTAAGGTCAGGTACGACGCATGACCTCTCCATTGGAAATACATGGGAAAAATGGTTTTTACGGAATAACTCAGTAACGGATGGTGATAGAGCATTTATTTTAGCTGCATTAGACTCGCCTGGGCTTTGCGGTTCTAATGATATGCATTTTATACAATTTGACCCTGACCTGACCTCAGGTCAGGTCAAATCCTTGATTTGACCTAGCAAGGTCAAATTATACATCATTCGATTCGGCTTGCTAAGAGGATTCATATAGTTCAAGTAGTTTTGCTCTATCTTTACTTGTTCAGATGTAATGTCCGAAAAACTGAATTTTACATGTTATCCCTATGACGGGCATGTTTTGACCTCTCGTGACCTTAAATGTGACCTGACAAAAAAATGGTTCAAATGTTTTCGATGGAGAAGTGGATGGGCAGCCCAACACCGTTTACCGTTTTTCGCTACCTACCGTGGTTCTCGAGATCTTAGGGGGCGGGTACCCGCCCCCGTCAATGCGAAGGTGGCTCAGACCCCCGTCAATGCGCGTGTTAAAACTTACTTTTTCTCCAAAACGTTCCCCATTCGTGTTGGTCGAAAGCACTGCGTCCTTACTAGAGGTGACGCAGCTCCCTGGTGTAAGGTGTCCACACTATAGGCTCGGCAGTTTTTAGTTAACCTTTTACAAGTGAACTATTGCTTACTCAGCCATGACTCAGTCAAAATTGTGTGTTTTACCTTTAGCTTCTAAAAACACACCTACGAACACTTCGCAGTCTCATAAAAGACGAAGATACAGCTTGTCAGCACTTAATTTAAAATGGGGGGGCAGACTCAAAGCAAACCAGCTTTCCGAGGTAGCAGCATCAGGGGCTAGCCAGCTATACGACGGAATTTGAACCTACCTTGAGCACAAAGAGGGAGGTGCAGGACTTCTTGGCGTTGTCAGCAAAAGTAAGGGGCGACACTTGTTGCCAGATGGAGGCGGAAAACCAAATAGGTGAGTGACAGCTCACGGCATAAACCTGGCAAAGAGGCGTCAAGTCTAATGGAGAGCCTCAAATTTGATACTACAGACAACTCAGCGACACCAAGATAGCTGCCAAAACAGATCAGCCAGTTGAAATTCTGATCTAGCTCAGGTCAGCGGCAGCAGCAGGGGGGGTGCTAAAGTGCCCAGGCTGGTCCGGAGCGTGGGCCTGAAGGGGGGGGTGCTAACATGCCAAGGCTTGTCCGGAGCGTAGTCCGAGCGGCAGTCACATCCCTAATGGTGTCCCTTAAAAAAACACTAGTCCTGTGATCCCTTAGACCTTGACGTGCCGCCACCAGTGCATATGCACGGAAATAGGGAGTCAGGGAAATAAAAGGAGTCCGGCTACCGAGTTTCAGCACTGCTGGCGCCATCTTCAATCAAAACTCTCCTAGGTAGCGCTTCAGTTGGCGGCAATTTCGATGCGACATCAGCCCACCAACTTACACACTTGAGCTTTACCCTGCTGCCACAGCGGCGCCCCTATCGCCCGGCCGCCTGCGCGCGGCGCCAACGTCGCCGGTGACTGCAGTTTGAGTGAGTGTGCGGGTGGGGATGTGGACGGTGTCGCTGGAGTGGGGTGCCGGAAGTGCTGAGCTTGCTTACATCGGGTCTGACAGCCGATTTTTCAGCATCAACAGAAACATGCAAAGGTACGGACAATCGAGTGCAGATGTAGAATCGGATTACCGTTATTCGTCAAAAGTACGAGGCACTCGATTACCTGACAGCTTAAATGTCTGCTTGGAGCTCGTGTTATGGGACTTCAAACGTGAAAATATAAATAAAAAACACGGGCAACAGTGGTATGTGGCGCTTTGCTGGGTATGTTTACTGTTCCCAACTTGGTAGTTTTGCATGCTGAAACTGAACAAAGTTGTTTCCTAATTTCTGACGCCCAAACACGGATACAAAATGACTCATGCACATGGGCGGGGAACCAGGTGGATCGGAGCCATCAGCCCCTCAACCCAACATTCAATATTTTATTATTATTAACCATATGGCGTTGACTGGAAGGAAATGGCATACAAATGAGTGCTGCGCTCCCCCTCCCTCCCCCCACCCGCCTCCAATGTTCTAGAGGTCCACACGCCTATGGATCATGGGACTTGGGATAGGGACTTATGCCTCAAGGGCTGGAATAGTTTTTGTTCAGTGTTTTTTATGGGTGGGTCTCAGTGTCCTTGGTCATGCGAGTCCGCACTAAAATCGCCCATGTGCACACTCGCTATGGGTCATTGGCACAGCGGTATGGCAGTAAGACGCTTGAAAAGTGTTATTCGGCCTATTTACATGTTCATTAGCTCAGCCTGTTGTCAATTGTTCTTCTTTATAAAAAGGCATAAGCCTAACCTATTGGTGATTTTACCCTGTTTTATTGCTCTTGGTCGTTATTGAATGCGTTAAGATTAACCTGTCGTCTCGGGACTGAAGAGTGCGTCAGCCGAGCTATCGTTGCATCGCGACTCGCCGTGTCCAGCGAACACGTGGGGAGTGTCGCAACCGTGCTACCAGCACGGCCCTGCTGGAGCGGCGGCGCCTCGTCATGGGCTACGATGGCACAAGATAACCGAGGTCGCCGTATTGTCTGACGACCCAGCGGCGCTGCTTTTTGTAACCGGTACCCACGGTGTTTTCGCATTGAGCAATGGCTCACTCGCTCGGCATGCATGCGGAGGATTTCGTGCTCCGTCTTTAGAAACACGATGATGATGAGAATCCATTGCTCTGTTGTATATTGTTTGGAGTAGTTTCGCATGCCTGTCCATGCCCCCGACGACCACCTGGAGGGTTTGTGGCTTTGCAGTTGATTTTCACACCGGAGAGATGCAATAACATGGGTCCAGGCCAGAGTCGTGCCCTCATATGCCTGAAGGCACTTCTCTCGGGCAAACTGTCACAATTCGACAGTGTCAAGGCATAGAAAGGCGTCATTAGTGAGAGCGTAAGCATACTTAAATTCATCCATTGTAAAATCTCGTCCTGCAGCGGTTGAACTGTTATTCAGATGAGTCAAAGCTGGTATGATATTCTGAAACTGAACTATTTTCAAGGTGGCTGCCAGTCTTACACATTGAGATCTAAGCAGTCAACAACGATAGTAAGCCAGCGACGGATCTAGAATTCGCCAAGGAGGGTGGATGTCAAAGCCTAAGGAGGCGGCGCATAATACCACCTGTGGGTGCCTTCTGGTCTTTCCGAAGGTCACCGTATTTTGCACATTTTGAAAACCACCAAACAAATTTTAATAGAGGGGTGCGGTTGTCTGGAGAGCGGCACGATTGTCTGGAGAGGGGCAAAGTTGTCTGGAGAGCGGCACGGTTGTCTGGAGAGGGGTGCGGTTGTCTGGAGAATGGCACTGTTGTCTGGAGAGCGTCACGGTTGTCTGTGAGAGCGGCACGGTTGTCTGGAGAGCGGCACAGTTGTCTGGAGAGCGGAACGGTTTTCTGGAGAGGGGTGCGGTTGTCTGGAGAATGGCACTGTTGTCTGGAGAGCGTCACGGTTGTCTGGAGAGCGGCACGGTTGTCTGGAGAGCGGCACGATTGTCTGGGGAGCGGCACGATTGTCTGGAGAGCGGCACGATTGTCTGGAGAGCGGCACGGTTGTCTGGAGAGCGGCACGGTTGTCTGGAGAGCGGCACGGTTGTCTGGAGAGTGGCACGGTTGTCTGGAGAACGGCACTGTTGTCTGGAGAGGGGCACGGTTGTCTGGAGAGCGGCACGGTTGTCTGGAGAGGCGTGCGGTTGTCTGGAGAGCGGCACGGTTGTCTGGAGAGCGGCACGGTTGTCTGGAGAGGGGTGCGGTTGTCTGGAGAGCGGCACGGTTGTCTGGAGAGGGGTGCGGTCGTCAGGAGAGCGGCACGGTTGTCTGGAGAGGGGTGCGGTTGTCTGGAGAGGGGTGCGGTTGTCTGGAGAGGCGTGCGGTTGTCTGGAGAGGGGTGCGGTTGTCTGGAGAAGGGCGGCCACATTGTCGGGGTCTGCGGCTGACGCAAGTTCGGAGAAAAACAATGGACGTCGAAGGCACCCTACTTGGAGAGCTAAAAACCCTATTACATGCTAAATGAACAGATAAATGCGACGAACCAAATGGGCCCAAACATCCACAAGGGTGTGGACCTAAGGAGAAGGAAAGGGAACCACCGCCCTCTTCGCCTCTTGGATCAGACCCAGAAGCAAACTTTCATATTCCAGAGCTGAAACCTAGAAGTTTAGAGCTAGCTGTGTGTGAGCCTATGTGCATGGTGACCCCTGTGATCACAGTCGGCTTCATATACTTATATGAGATCATGCATGCATGGTAATCATTCTGTACACGTTTCATGAAGTCAAACTTTGGAATATCCTTTGCAGGAGATAATGCTTGCTTTAATATCATTGTAGGTAATGTTTATCATCTAAATTTTTCTTTACTTTTGTATCTGTTTGCCCATCGCTTTTTAAATGGGTAATGCCAGTTATTGAGGTTTAACAGCACACCAACTTCCTAGGTTATACGGCTTCGACAACTCCACATTTGTGGGAGTAATTTGGGGAATCAGATCAAGTTATTCACAGGCTCTGCCGAGAGTTGAACCCGGGACCCGTCAATTAGGAGACATGAAAGCTACCCACCGAGCCACTCACCCTGTTTTTAGATGTATATTATTGGCTAATTTGTGCTTAGTGAGTTAGCGTAGCCGCATAAAATTTTGCTCTTAAAATGAAACTGCAGAATGCTTAGATTCGAAAACCTTTCATTCAAATGGAACCAGGCACAAAAACAATGTTCCCAACAATAACGAACAAATACCAAAATGCACATCAATTAAACCGCAATGTTTTCAACAACTAAGATGGTCCAGGAGTATCCCTGGTATCCTAATAACCAAAACGTGCCACAGGTTGAAGCCGGGCGACACATCATGGCTTGTAATTTTAATGGTGACAACCGAACACTTTGGGCCCTGATTAGATTATTGGTTATTTCGGGAAGATATTTTAAGTTCCTCAGCACCATATTTGACTTCATTAAGACACGGACAAGAAAATTATGTCTGGGATAAACTGAGCTTGGCTACGTATAAAAGTGACCCTGCCTAGATGCAGATCAAAAGGCATGTTAATTCTCGTTGTGTCTGATAACGTATCCAAACATTAGTACAAAATATGTATTTGATATTGATTATGAACAAGTTTCACTTGACCTCGGCATTGCTCAATTTGTTTGAGCCTCGGCTCAGAAGCAACCATCAAAGCTATGGTTGATTGTGAGTGGACGCTGTCAGTATGGCCGGGTGAATCAAGCAAACGCCACGAAGCCGTGCAGTCTTAGAAACCATTCAAAACAGTCGTAAATGACTGCTAAGACAATTCATTCAGCCGTTTTGTTTGATTCAGCTCGGAGTCACAACTCTCCGGTCGGCGCCGCCCACTCCCCCGTCTCCGTCCAGTCCTGGTCCGTGGGAGTCGAACGCGCGCTGTGTGCGCGTGACATGTAGCCTGGGAGTTTTTAGACAGCCATTGTCACGACCGCCGGCCGGCCGCCGCGTACGCGAGTTCAGTGCACTCCAGTCACCCCAATTTCCTTCGTTTCCAGCGCCATGATTAGCGCGACGGGCGCAGAATGCCGTCTGTCTGGGCGCCGAGCGACCCTGTCACACGCAAACGCCATATCGAGCCCCAGGGGTCACCGAAGCCACCGGCTGGCTGGTGCCTCAGGTCCGCCCACGCGTCCGCCTTTCTTACTGGCGACGTGCCGCCAATGGCTCCCACCCATCTGCCTTTTTACAATTCTTTTTGCAGAGAATCGCCGTTTCGCTGTGCATTCCTTCCACTCCAAAGCGCGAGGAGCTGTCGAGAATTCCGCGCCATGTCCGTGAAGCTGTCAAATCTCCAGTCCAAAAACTCGGTTCTCACAATATTTGGCGGTTTACCCTTGCCTCTAAAAATCTCCACATGGCCTCACTTTCTGAATAAACGCATCACTTTGCCGTGGATAAAATGGCTATTACTCATGCTATATACAAAACGGGCAGACTGACCTTTCTCTCACGTGGCTTCCTCGTTTCTATCTGGATCGTGTCAGGCACCAGCGCCGTGCTGGAATGCCCAGCTTTTACGCCCGGCAGCCCCACCAGCTGCGTTTCTCTGCCGTAGCTGACAACTATGTTCTGGACAAGTTCTAACACGACACGCCACCAGAACTGCGTGAAAGCGTGAAGTATGCTTGGTGGACGACTTGAGGAAGGGAGCCGTAAATGACCACTAAGACGATTCATTTAGCCGTTTTGTCTGATTCAGCTCTGGAGTCACAACCCTCCAGTTGGCGCCGTTTACGAGCAGACCGACAGCAGTCTCCAGTCGTTCACGAGCAGTCCGACAGCAGTCTCCAGTCACCCACGAGCCATCACGCAAAGTATCCATAGTCTTGTGGTGTGCTCAGAAAAACCTAAACCAGTCGTAATGCAGTGTCGAGTTGGGTAGAGTTACTTAGTCTGTCGTACGAATATCTGAAGAAGAAGTCCGTATCTGGCCAGGAACATTTGAATGGCAGTGTGGTCAAGCTCTCCCGACTATACTTGAATTTGACGAGAGGCGCAGAGAAGAGCTGCTTACTCATGAAACTTTCCACAAACTTTAATCGTAGAAAAGCTTCGGGTGGTTCTCTTTTTTGTCTTCGCACGATCAGGATGCAGCTTTTGTTTTTATTTTTCTGATACGCCAAATGGTAGGTACGTTGCGTTTGCTATACATGGTTTATCGGCATCGAAAGCATTACAAATGCTTTGCGATTATTGTCTTCATTGGTATTGTTTTTTTAAGACAAATTGTCTCCAATTTCTAGTCCAGACGCTTCAACGATGCAAGGTAACATTAAGGCCCAAAGTCAAAATTGAAGGCACAGGCAAGACTTTAAGCAAGATATTAAAACTTAGAACCCACTGTTTTCATGCTAATTTAAATGCAAATGCTTTGCGGATCTTAGCCCTTTTTATCCACCGGGGAAGTGACGGAGAGAGAGAGGGGGAGAGAGATTGGAAAGAAAAGGAAGTAGAAGAGGAGGGATGTGCACAAGCGGGGTGAATTTAAAGGCAAACGGTTAGGAGTCTGGAGACGATCCAACGTAGGTATTCATTTAAATGACATTTTCGGCGCGAGTTAAATGAGTATATAGATTATGCGTACTTGTAGTGCCGTTTACGCGGTAATTAAAAAAGCATGGCACAGTGAGCCAGAGCCAAGCACATGTGTCGGCGATGTCAGGGATGGATGTTTCGGGGGTTCAAGTGGTAAGACAGGGCTACAGTGTGAAAGGAACTTTTGTCTGAGGATAACTTGCGTTGTTTAAAATTACCAAATGCAGTGCTGTCTCAATACCATTCTGTATTCCTAGACGTGTGCGTTTTGAAGGGAAACCAGAGACAGGGTCGAAAACCGCCATTTGCCACTCTAACTGGTGACAGCCAAAGGTGGGCAAGGTGACAAAAAGTAGCCGACATGCTCCTTCCAGACAAATGTGTGAACAAAATTGCCAAATCGGCTCCTGTAGTTTGAGCTCACAATGTTTTTTCAACAACTAGGTGGCTACGGGATGTCCATTGGTGTCCTGCTAACGCAAAACGTGCCACATTTCACAGCCTAGGCTGGTGACAAATTATGGTTTGAAATTTCCAATGGTGACACACTGAACACTTTATGACCCCGACCAGAGATAATCTGGATTCCTCCCTGAACGTGCGCTTGGGTTGGTTTGGTTTGACGGGTCCAAGCCAGGCGCGCGTCCAGCGACGAATCCAGTGGGGCATTGAGACAAGACCGGATTCAGTGTTTTTTAAAGAACGCAAGCTGTTGCCACGAGAAGTTACTGTTTTATACACTGTGACCCTATCTTACCACTTACCCCAACAAATGCATTCCTGGTGTCGCCGGTACGTTTTGCCCTGACATCCATCCCGAGCACCGCAAGGCACGGACAGGCACATGTGCCTAGCCGCCCGTGCCCTGCCTTTTAAGATACCATTTAAGCTGCACTTATGTGGATTCAATATCTTTTATCGATCTCATCAGCCCAAAAAGCCTGATTCGAATACGGAAAGTTATCCATGCTACGGAATAATCCTGTTATTTGCATGTGTAGCCTCTAAAAATCAAATCCCACTATTTTGTTTAACCAGGGTTCCCATTGTTAACTTTGACGTTCCCCACCGTCGAGTCAGTGACACAGCTCCAGCGGCCGTGCCGTCTTATAATTCACGTGTGTTCTCACGGAAAAAACTGCTTGTTGAGATGATAGTGTGCTATTATCAGCATTGGTCGCAGATCTGTCTCTGGAAATGGGCACATGTAGAGATAAGAGAACGCACAGCCGGAACGCTCCTGGTCTGGAGTGCTCCCCGTACATTCCAGGCTCAGGTGTTATGGGGCTAGGGTGCCGAAATTGTTGGTTGCGGTGTCAACCTCACGTCATTCTTTTCGCTTAGAAGCTTAACTTAACAAGCTGACTTTCCCTATCGGATGAGGAATTATCCACTATTATGTATGAGTGCTTACAGACTATGGGCATGGGGGCATGTTTTCTTGTTAATTTTATTTCAGGCAGGTTGTTGATTAATGTGTTCATGTTCGAAGACGGACGGATGGTAGGCATAACAGATTATTTCCACAGCCAATCCTACTCAGCTAATTATGATTTGGAAATCACGTGTCGTTCACAGTCGTGTCAGTGGTGTCACCAAATCTTATCTCTGACCTCGCTTAGCATATTAGAAAACATGTTTTGATTTAGCGTGTGAGGCGTGGATTTATTTTATTACAATCGCGTTTAAAATGCTGATTGATAAAACTGACCTATTTGTAATGCTTTCGTGATGGGACGGCAAGCAGCAGCGTTCCGGATTTGGCACCTCTAACGGTCAGTCGCGACTCATTGACCCGCGGTAGCCACACTCGCCATCATCATCATCGTGGTCATGACGCACACTCATCACACGGTCTGCCGCTACACTTCATGCCACACCACCTGAACGGAAAATTGTGTTCTGGGAGCTCTGAGTGCGCGATCAGCGCCACCGCTTGCTTCGCAGCGGTGTTCCCAGAGTATGGCTTTTATGTCAATACAGCCTGGAAGGAGGTTGAGTCTTGTGACTTCCTTGACGGCGAAAATCCTGCTCCGAAAAGTGGCCTGTCGTCTCAACGCCACAAAAAAATTCTCTCAATTGCTTGGGCTGACAGCGGGATGTGCGCGTCTGCGCTGCCGCCCACTATTCTAGGCTGACCGTAACACCGTCACACACCAAGTGGGCCGTGCGTCACACGCCTTCAGAGCGTCACGCTGTGATATGCGTCACATGCGTCACCTCCCCGCAGCGTCACGCACTACCGAGGGGTGGTGCGTTACACGTCACACCCCGATGAAGCGTCACGATACCACCAGAGTCGTTATGCCAAAGCCCAGTGAAGCGACGGGATCTAATGCACAGGACCACTGGTCGCCCGGGAAACAGGCGCCGCCAATTTCCCAAAGACGGCGGATTGGGGAGGGCTCCTGCACCAGGCTGGAAGGGACCGGTAGAGTTCCGACCACGTCACGGTATTGAGCGCGACGAAACGGTCGTTATCCTGCCCCGTGACGTCACGTTACGGGAGTCTGGTCCAGCCCGCGCTACAAGGCGCCGAGAATTGTCATCCAGATTGAGAGAAATATCCAAGACATCAGTTGGTGGTGGCGTAGGAACAGGTTGAGGATAATGGTCAAGTGAAAGAAGTGCTGGATTATTTCAAGACAGACAGAGAAGAAAATAAATAGACATAGTCTTGCTCGTCACATGGCCGTCTGACAGAAAATTGTTACTTTTGTGCGTTGTAGAATTCCAACACAAGCTTGCTCATTCCATTGCTCCCTCCTCCGCCGACTTTTGTTAAGGAGAAATACCTCGGCGTAGACCACTCGTAGCTTATATGCTTGCAATTATGTCACCGGTTCTTAACACTCTGCTGGGCTGCGTGTTTTGGAAAGAGTCGAATGCAATCGTACCCGCCATTTGTATCTGCAAAAAACATATTCTAAATCATTTGGAGGAAATCTAGCTGTCAATGTACTGCCAACATATCTACATTATAAAGTAAGGTTGATCGCCTTTGCAGACGTTATGTTAGACCTTGTCTTCTAAAATATTGTCACTTGGTTCCAAATTGCCACCATAAGTGTGTTTTCCTAGAATTCTATTCCTAGCTTTGGTAAAGTGGTGTATTGTGTTTACACTCAATTCACCCGTATTGTCAGACCCAATGAAGCACAAGAGTTCACTGGGCTAGCCACTGGTATGTCCCATTTGCTCAGCTTTCACCTTATTGTGATCCGTTAACCCGAGAAACTGTTTGCGGCAGACATCGAAAAATCCCAAATGGCTTTGTGAGACTACATCGGCTCTGCCACGGTATGGTGGGTAAGGAAACCAGAATGGAAAAGAAAGAAACTGGTAATTTTCCGGAACAGAGGCTCAAGAGACTGAACAATAAGCTGATCAGCCACACTCCACAGAATCCAGATTTTTCCGTGAAAACCATCACTATGTCGGATTTGTCTGACCCTTCAACACATCCCTCATTTCACCCAGACGAGTATGTTGAAGCTTCATTGGCGCAGTGGAGGCGCTCGGGGCTTCCACGCCTCTGCCGACCCGAGTTTAAGCCCCGGGCGAGTATACTGAATTCAGACTTCCTGATCTCAAATATACCCGTTCAAACAGTGTGAGAGTTGGTGTCGTCATACAATCTCTGTGTCGTAAAGTCCCAAGGCTAGCGCGAGGATTCCTGGCGAGAACGGCCCCGCGTCATACACCTTTTGAGGCCAGGAATGGCAAGATCAAAATACAGAGAAACTGTAATTATACTTTGTTCAAAATCATGAAAGGATTTAGTATGTTTACAAATTTGGCGTCCATTACGTGGATGCCCTTTGCTGTATGGATCACCCTGTGACGATTTCTATCATCATTTTATTAAGCTAGTCAGTGAATTGCCTTTCTAGCGATGCATTCCGAGCTCAGACGAGTCGCTCACCCGAGTATCCAGCATCAGTGGTGACGTTGGCCGTGCCATCGTGTCGTGATTCCGTCACGCGGGAGTGTAACGACCAGCACGCGCTGCGTGACGGACGACTCCCAACAGCGCGCCGCGGCACGGATGCCAGACCAACCGCAAACAAACAGCACGCTGGCTCTGATTCCATTCAACTGAGCGCAGAGAGAGAGGAGAGCTGCCTCGTCTATGTACATCAGTCTACTTTTCAGCTGTGATCACTCCCTCGGAACTTGGATGTCATTTCATGTCATGAAGTTGGCTCTGTGTTGCCATACAAGGCAAGTACATACATGTCGTAGGTCAGATTGCACTGACCCGGGCTTTCATTCATGAAGAGTCAATGATATTATTCGACGGGCTGATTGGCACTGGGGTTGATGGGCTCGGCTAGAAATACTGAATGCTTGATAAAAAGTGTTTAATTTAATATCTAATACCAGAATGTTAAACACTCATGTTTGGATGGATTCTGGCAATTTCTTCGCATAGCCCGGACACTGGCGGATTACATGGACTGACAATGTGGAACATCTCAAGATCTTAGTTCATGCCCGAGAAGTCTGACCTGTGCATAAGAATGATGACATGAATCGCTTAGTAGCTGGCAATGGCCTGGGAACCAATGCTATGGGCACTTGGATGAACAAATTACAATTCTTCACACACTGATTATATAGTATGTTCCAAATGATCTCTTCTAATTGTCATTTCTTCCAAACTCCTACCACATGGTTGCCTTGTGCAGGCTTCCTAGGTTTGTAATAATAACTAGAGAAAAGATCCTTTGTAGGGCTATCCCTGCTTCTTCAGTGAATACTGTTTTTGCGCCATGATTTATTATTTTAACACTTTGTCGTACACAACTTGAGCGCCGTCGCCTCCCAAATGGACCGTTCCATTTTCGCCAGCTCGTTCTTGCAGCGTGCTGGGCCATTAATCCTCGACAAAAGAGCAGGCCGCTATTTTTCGCGGCTGGTTGATTTCGATATACTCAGTGGCCAGCCGGTGGCTGGGAAGTAAGACGTTCGGTCGGCGCACTCCCAGGCGTCCAGCATGCAGCACATCCTGAGAGTCAACACCTGCAGCGGCCGGCAGCAGCACCAAAAGCCGAGACGGCGCCAGTGGGGCAGAACGCTGGGAGCGGCGGCACCCTAACGCCGTGTTCAGCACGCATACACCGGCACCGACGTTCCCAGAGGTGGAAACGGCGCAGTCGTCACACCCATACCGGTCCAGCTGGTACCGTTAATCTGTTTCATTTCGGTACAATTCTGGTCCTGCACTATGGACACGAGAGGTCCAGGCTCCCTGTAGTCTTAAAATGATTGTTGAAATATCCCATCTTATGAATTGAGTTATTCGCTTCTCGCCCTTGTTTTACTTCCAAGGGTTCTAATATTTCAGACAATGAGGAAAATGAATCAGCAATGAACTTGCACTCACTGCTTTGCTGTAGAGGTCGTGCAGGGAATTTATTTGAGCTGTAATGAGTAAACACTTTATGCTGAGCTCTGTCATCGAACAGATCAATGATCCAGGGACTTGCCCCTGCTTTTTATAAGACTGGGCGACTCTGACCTGATGACGAGGGAAGGGTTGAAGGATGGAAGGCGAAACACAGGTATATTTCACTGCATTGGAGAACGCTTCTGGGACTGTTCACTAACATTAAAAATAGGAGCATGTATGCAAGCCCGACAAGGCAAAAGAGGAAAAGGCAAAAAATAATGTGTCGATTCACACATTTTGGGGGAATGCTCTCTTCGCTCACTAGTTGGGAGGCCTGCCTCTCGTCTTCCCCCTCCAGTTAGGCGCCCGTGCTTTGGACTTGTTGTCGTCTTTTCACATGCTTTATCCGAATTTTCCTCATCCTGATCGAGTGGCACTGCCAGCCCTGGTGATAAGAGCGTTGCACATACCGCAGAATACCCTGAAATGGCAGCCATGTCCTTATCGGAGGGTTTACATCTCGTTTACGCTCTGCACCCATGCTTGCGGGGCGCGGCGGCGGCTGGCGGTGAGTGTCCCGCTGCAGGGGGGACTGGGACCCACCGGCCCCGCCGCGGACACGGGCCGGTTCCAGCCACGGACCACCCTGTGGCGGTGACAAAGGTGTCAGGTCCAGCAGACCAGTAACTGCGGGCGCCAGTTAAGTCGCCTGGGCGGACCCAGCACAAGCGCGATAAGTGAAGTGAGTAAACTGATAATGAATGAGCTTGTGCAAAAGCTGCATGGGCGATGCCCAGTAAAGTGTGCAGCAGCGAGTGGCCGTTGGATCCCGGACCCCGCGCTCAGTGTTTTTCGAACGTGTCGTAAGTAGACTCGAGGCAGCCTGCTGCCGTTACACCGCAGCTATGCGCGTGAATTCCGGCGACAAATTCCCAGCGGTGGAGACTTAGACTGCGGCTGTTAATTGCCGTGTGCGCCGCGCTACCTCCCGAAATCACGCAAACAAACCACTGGTCCGACGAGCTCAGACAATGGCCACTGCTGCTGGTTTGTCACTCTCCGTAAGAAGCCTGGAGTTGGCGCCGTGGTTGCCGGCTGGACGGAAGCCGGGCCTCCTGGAGTTGGTGATTCCCTAATCTCTTCCAACAGGGTGAGAGTTGTGGACGCTATATAACCCTGACTGTTGGTGCGGTGTTAAAGGGAATGTGGCACCTTGGTCTAATCCTGGAATTTAGTGTAATTAGGCGTACTTTTAGCCGAAAATAATGAAACCACTCATGATTTCTCTGAAAAATGTACAATAAGCTCAATATTTTTATTTTTAAAACACTCCTCTAGGAAAAGAAATAAATATCAGCCTGTACGCGCTGGGCTGTCGTAGCCGAGGGGTTGGGGGTGGTTTTCGTGAGGTCGCCCCCTATCCAGCCTATAAATAATCAGCCACCTTCCCTTTAAGCCCTAGCAATGGATAAGCTACCTAGTTATCAAGGGTGGATCCAGGATTTTCTAGATGAATGGGGGCTACCACTAGGAGCTCAGCTCTCGGGTACGTGACGTGGAGGGTTTTCAAGGGGCGCCCTTTTTATTCTAAAGCCGTTTTGGCTATTTCATTTTACCGTGGCCGTGCACGTTGCAGTAAACTCGCATGATGTTCAGGCCAACAATTATGCCATGCGGTGATAGCACGAAGAACACCAACATTGCTTTGAGCTATGGTGCTCAGGGTCGATGCTCAACAATACATTAATCAAGGTTACTGCATTTTCAGTTTAGCACACTAACGACGTCACTTTCATTCTCTGGAATGCCACCGCGTTTCAAATATATTAAAAAATGTAAACCACTTTCTCAGAGCCTTCGGGCGCACATGTTAAGGAACATGAATTAAACAGGCTTTATACACTTTAGCTCTAGTTTTAGTTTTGAGGTATGAATCTGAGATATGACGTGATAACAGAAACAACAGAATATTCATTGCTCTTTCACCAAACTTTTAGAAATCTGATAGATAGCAGAGTGCTGCAACGAGGAGATATACTTGATCAAGTACTATTATACCGATTTATGAAAATATATATCGAAGAACATCCCATCGTACATAGACGACCAGCCGCCAATGGTCACAAGGGCTCGAACCCACCATTCGAAGGAGCAATTTCCTCAAGGACGAGACCATTTCGAAGCAAAAGTTTAACGTCCCACAAAACACAGGGACGGCTGCCCCGCTCAGTTCGCCCTCTCACAAGTCAGTTTCCAGCTGACCTAAGTCGGGTAAACATAGAGCGCCGGAGCGTCTCAGGGGGACCGATCCCAAGTCTCAGAAGATCCGATGGCGTGATTCGAAGAAATTTGCGAGACCTTGTCATTTTCAAGCCATCTGGCTAGTCGCTGAAGGGTGCACTCCGAAGGGTAAGCAGTGTATTCACGAGCCTGCTTTCTCCCCACATCCCCCCACATTTCGGAACTTTCTATTTTGGGAAAATACATAAGTTTTCAGGTTTTCATTGGTAGTTTTCCAAAAAGTATGCAAGGTGTTATTACATCCGTCGCTAAAAACACTTCGGCAGGAAACGAGTGTTTGGAGAATACAGTGTCGAAACTCGATGCACGTGCTGGGCTCTCGGCTCCGGCACAAACGTCATCTCTTCCACCCAAACCCACTCATCAGTCATGCAAGCGTTTCTCTTCATGGTATGTACGCGACGTAATAGCAGTGTCGGACAGGTGGAACATTTTCTCATCTTTCGCTTTTCTCTACAGCAGTGAGTTACGCTACAGCAGATGTGTGTTGGAAGGGCATAGGAGGAAAGCATGCTTCTCATATTGTTTCCTGATGTATCACGATATGCAGATTTGGCCAGCCCCCGGGCTCCATGCCGGTATGCCATATGATGTCTACACGCTTCAGAAGAGTGACGACTAAGCTGGAGCAGTGCCTCTGCCGGCAAGGGTGGATGATGATCTGACCTCGGGCCAGGGCCGGGCCGCTCCGCTCTGACAGCTTAAATACACCAAAGACAAAACGGCTGTGCCAGGCGGACGCCGAGAGTGGTGTATCTGGGCGGAGAGTCAATGAGAGGTCGCCGTTCCGGCCGGGGCGAGGGCGGCGCGGGGTAGTAGGTCGCCACGGGAGCGCCGCACGCTGGAACAAATGACGCAACGGCGGCGACGGCGGCGCTTCTGCCTCCTCGGCAGCCGTCGTGACTGAGAGGCGCCGTTTTGTAGGCCAAACACCAAACGGCCGTCTCCACGCTTTCCCTTTCACGCTCACCAATCACATGTGAATGTCTCTCCGCCGGGTGACAGTTGCGTGTTGTCTTATTCGGGTCGTGTTCGGAGCCGGCTATTGGACGTGGCGGCGGTGTCGCTGTAATGGGCACCCAGTGGTTGCCTGCGGGGTTGGACAACGCCGACAGGCTTCATAATGAGAACGTGCAGGCACGCATGCGGGATGTAACATGTTGGCTGGAATCATTTGAGTGCTAGATGAGTCGCTTCTTCACCCTGCAGGACCTCGTGCTATGACTGATGGCTACATTGCATGCTCCAGCTGCAACAGTGGAATGACGAGTGACAAATGCGGTTGTCTGCTGCAGCTATGAGTCCATTTCGCCGGCGCAGTTGTGGATGTAAGCCGTGTGTGCGGGGGCAGCTGGTTAGATGTGTGCCGCGGACAGGTCCACCCAGACAGAGGCGCCCACACGCGCTCCGGCAGGGAGATGTGAGAGGCAGGGCGTTTACGTCAGCGCCGCTTACCTCAGTAGTCTCATGGCGGGCCCTGAGGCCAGCTATTCCCTCGGCTACTGGCTGCACTTACAGCCGGGTAATCACTGGGCTGCCGCCGTCACCACCGGAATTAAAGAGCGCGGTGTAGAGCGTTACAAATCCAGAAATGGAATAGCATATGGTTGACCATTTCACTCAGAGTTATACCAGTGTGTCGCCTTAGAAAATTCCACTTTAATGCATGGTAGTGTTTTATATCGTTGGATAATGGAGCTTAACATTCTTCGTCGCTTGTCCCACACACTTCTTCAGTCTTTTCAAATACTTGTACTACTTGTTTTTTTTAATTTACATGTTTTACGGTACTGCTATCGTTTCTTACAGACTGGGCTACCTGTGATCCGCAGATCATGGGTGTCGAATGCGATGGGACGGGGAACGCGTCCCCCAACTCGCTAATCAGAGGACGTCACCCAAAAGTTTGGGACTCAACCTAGGTTTTTTGCAGTTTCTCCCTGTTACATGCGTGGACTTGCTCGTAAATGTGTTGGTAAAGTGTACCTTGGGTAGTTTTCCGAGACAGAGAAATGCTAGAAAAATTGTTTCCCACTTTTCCCCGGGCCATCCCCTGTCCGAGGTCCACCCCCCTCCCCTTCCCTCTAAAATGTCAGTGGCGACGCCATATCCGCCACTATGCCGCTGTGGATAGGGTGGGACACGTAGTCCACCCTTCTACTTACACATAGGTAATCACAGAGGGATGGGGAGCTGAAGCAAGAAACAAAAACGGATGAAGTGGAAACAATCAAGGGAGGTGAACCAAGGTAAGGTGACCTTATAAATGGCCCGATAGCATTGATTTTGATTTAGAAATAAGAAATTCATGTTTGAATGTGGTCATTCTTTTCACAGTCCCGTGGCTCCGACGGGGTGGAGAAGTTCCTTAAACCTGAGAGCATATCTGAAATATAGAACGTAAGGTGGAACACACGACTGTGAACACATTTTCGATTGTTGTATTACTAGTTTCACGCTTTTGATGGAACCACTCGAGTGAAGTGAGGTTACGAGAGTTGTATTCCTTTGAACCAGACAGCAGGCTAAGCACCATTTTTCCGCCGTTCAGAACAAAGGCTGTAAGTTGGGAGAGCTCCAGCTTTCAGCCGCAGCGTAAGGTGAAAAGAGATCACTGTAGTCCGCTAGGCATAACGAAACTATAACACGTGTTGTTGATCTCACTTTTGAAAATGGGCGTAACTGCTCTTCCATCCGTCTTAATACATCCAGCCATATCCCAAACTCATAACATGTCAGCATTGTTTAGTAGATGTCATTATCTTCCTATATTATAGACCATTTCCTGCCTCAATCTTGCCAAGACCGACCGCAGCCCATGGCGCCTCAATAAAACAAGCTACTACGCCAGAGAGCATGAGAAATGAAAGCCTGGCCAAAAGCAGGTATGATCTAGCCTTCCGGTGCGAGCCGGCGAGCACGCCTCAGCAATTAGCGCAGGCCGGCGCGGTCTAATCTCTCCCAGCTGCTGTGAGTGTGTGCCTGGGACGCCGGTGAGAATCCGCCGCCTCCGCTGCCCTCCCGACCGGAAAGCAAGCGCCGGCCGGCAGGGAAAACGCCGCCACATTTTCCGTACCGCCAGTCCGTGTGAAGTGAGACGCCGAATTAGGGTTAGGTGCGGCGCGGCGGCCCGCTGCACTATCGAGGGCGATGTCTCGGCTGCTCCAGTCCGACTGGTCACCACGAGCGACCCCATCAGCGGCGGCACAGCTGCCGGTGAGGACGTCGAACACGGCCGGAGAAAGCGGCTTCCTGCCGCGTCGCCGCCGTTACGGCGGTGACCTTCGACCCGTGACCGCTACCTTGTGACCTGTGACCGCCACCTCGTGACCCCTGGCCGCCACCGTGTAGCCTCTGACCATCGGCATGCAGGGCGGGGCAGTGAAGAGGACTTTATGACAACGCAGGGCGGGCGGTGACTAGTTAGATCAGTCACGTGGTACGCATGCGTGTTACCTCTGCATAGGGGAGATAACACGTAACATAACTGCATCTGCGTGCTTGAGATGCGTCATATCCCAACACTAATTCATAGAGATGAAACTTTAGCTTTACACCTGATATTGCCAGAGGGATGAAGGCACTTTTGAATCTTCAGTTCATATGGCTGCATCAAAATGACCGGTGGCAATGGCGGATCCAGGGTTTCATTTGGGTGGGGGGGGACAGGGGGCTCAAGTGTCCCCGCCATTGCCTCGAAACAGCCTCCTGCTATGCATTTATATAGGTACTCTGACATTTGAGGTGGGGGGACTTGTGCCTCCTATGCCCCCTCCGCCTTATATCCGTCATTGGCCAGTGGTGTACGTTCCAAATGTGGTCTACACCTTAGATCAATGTACTCCAGGAAGTGCAATTCCACGCTCGAGACTATAGATTCCCACAGGAAAAGAAAACAGAACGACCAGAGCAGCATTTGTTTTTCACATTTTGGTGTCGCTTTATCAAGGGAGCGGTCAGGTTTCGCTTTCTGTAGGCTGAAAGAGAGTGCCTTGCGCCACAATAGCTGCGTTCGTGCGCCGAGATTGTGGCAGTATAGGGCCGCTTTGTCTACGAGACCCGCATAGTTGGAGCCTGAATGGAATGTCCTATCGCCTCAGCTGAATCCAAGATTGATGCCGTAAAGAACAGGGGAGTCGAGGTGGGAGACTTTCATGGGGTCAGACTTTTTTATGTTTTGTCTTTTTTATGACGAAAATAAGGCCGCTGTTAATTTCACTTCTTGCAGGGATAAATGAATGTTTGTCCTGCAAAAGTAAGAGAGGACATAATTTTACTGGAATGAGCATTCAACTGAATGAACTAACGGGAAATATTGGAACAGCCGACATTGAAGTGTTCAGTATGCATGCAATTATCAAATGTTCCCAAAATTCATATATACCCAGTCATGTCAAGTCCCGGACCCCGTTTAACGCCGCAATTTATATTCTATAGAAGGTAAAGAAAATCCCTTTGAACATAAGCTTTCATAGGAAATAGAATGTGATTTTGGTCATACCAGTGGCTGTGTTGTACGCCTGTGGGAGGCAGCAGCACAGACGGCGTTTCTGTGGGCCCGCTCCCACCGGCTCGCGCGCGCGCCACAGGCCGGATACGCGTGTTTGTCCGGTGCTGAGTCGGCACATTCGGCGTCCGGCACTGTGTTTGTGGCGCAGCATAAACAACAGAGTGTGTAGGCCACTGCTGTCTGGCGGTGTCAGAAAACGGCACTTTCGCAGGCGTGCCGAAAATGTCGGCGGCTGGCTGGAGGCTACCACTCATCGATGACATTTCGCCGGTACTGTTGAGAACGCTGCGCGCCTGGATATATCGAACAAGACTCCTGACCAGATAGCCTAACGAGGCTACCTGCCGCCGCAGTGTCTCGGCTGGGCCTGGGGGCGGTGGACCACACTATCACGTCCAGACACGACAGGGCGTGAAGGAGACTGGGCGGGCTGGCCGGCGTCACCTCTTGGCGAATTGTGGCGACGCCTTCTTCCCCCGGGCGGCCGTGGCGTCCAGGCAGAACCACTGACGACACCACAGCTGCGCCGGCGATGTAGAAGAGGGTGACGTCTGAGCCTCGAACGAACGGCTTAAAAACCTCCTCTGCGTTATAGTGTTCGTATGAAAACGTCCTTCCACCTATACCTTAGCTTTATGCACTGGAGGTGATGTGAAATCAAGATAGTATCTCCAGACGCTAAATTAAAGGTTACTCCTCGCTTCGTGTTATTCTTATTTCTGATTTAATGATGCACAACGCATCATGTTTACCGATATGTTCTTTTGTCAACTTGATTAAGCTTTAAAATTGTTTGTGTGGTTTTTATTCCGGGTTTAAAATTAATGTCGGTTTTTTACTTGCCAGTTTTTTTAATAGCGTCTACCATCCCGGAGATGGTTCGGGTGTAGTAATAGATACAAACTCACTTCACAGGGAATAATAGGCTCCAGGGAATAAGGGTCAAATTTCAGAAGTGTCATCGGATATGTGTTTTGTTGATACAATACATGTAATTTTATGTGCGATCACCTTTCGTTTGATGTTGTTTTTTAAAGATTATATCACATCACAATCAAACAAAAATGCCGGTATCAAACTCAGTCGCAGAAAGCAGTGAGTTTGAAGTCTATCGTCCATCCCTTTCAAACGACCCAGGCTGTGTTTAGGCCGAAGCTCCTGTTACGACTGCAGACTTCGCTCTGCCCTAGCTGACTTGGCGTGACGACTCCCATTAGCGCCACCGTTCCGTTCCACACGCGGTGGCCGCCTCACTATCAGGTGATTTGACAGGCGTCTTCCGATGTTGCCACCTCGCCCGACGCTTTCCACCAGCGCTACGCTAACGACACAGCAGCGAGGCACGCGGCGGTGGAACGGCGTCGGGAGCGACGATGGACACCATGCCTCCGCGCACCCAGTCCTCACACGTGCAGATGTGGAGTAACCGACGCGTGTGCAGGCCCATCAGAACGGAGCGATAGGCGGCCATTGTTTTTCCCTACAACAATAGCGGGAGTAGCACGACCGAGGTTGAGAGGCCCGTTATGATGTGTGTTGTATTGGGTGTCAGCTGCGGGAGCGGTGGTGTTGGCGTCGCTATCCTGGCATCGTCTCCGTCGGGCGCTGGGCTGCACTCCCTCCTCATGTGTTGTGTTGGGAGTCAGCTGCGGGGGCGGTGGAGTTGGCGTGGCGATCCTGGCGTCGTCTCCATCAGGGCGCTGGACTGCACTCTCTCCTGATGCTGAATGCTACTCACAATAGTGGGGCCCTCCTGATGGCCGGATGACGCTGGTTTGATATTATCGTTGAAGGGATTTCGGGTCGACTCCAGACCGCACCGGGAGGCCCGGGGTCGCGTCTTCTGGCAGAACGCTAGAAAGCGTAGCAAGCAGTGAAGGTGAACCGAATAACTCGGTATTCAAATCACGACACTTTTTGTGAACCTCTGATTGTTTACCGTGCTTTGGGCGGCTTGACTGTTTTCATGCATTTTCTTGTTATCAAACAAACTGTCGAGTTGTCAGAAACCAGAGCGAACGCGATCGTCTGAAGTCGAACTCAAAGCCTTGTAAGGGGACCTCAGTGACTAGCTCCTCTTCATTGTTCAAAACAATTGTTTTCGTTTGGGATCTGCTCACATCCATTTGCATATTACCACGTATCTGCGGTGGAAGCAAAGTCCGCAGGGGGTGGGATCACGTGACGAGAAGCGCGGGCGTCGGCGTCGCGTGCGTTGATAGATGAGCAGAGGCCCGTGGCAGCTGCCTCAGCTCTTTGGTGAAAGCTGGCCGACAAGCGGTTGAAGTATTGGCCGGGACAGTTGGACCTTTCCCCAGACAGATACGGGAATCGGGCTGTTTTCTCCGCGTGTTATCGCTCTCAAAACAGGGCTGTGCCGGTCCGGTGGAGCTCTGTGGGCCTCGGTTTCTCCCGGCTGGGGAGGCTGATCTATCCAGGTGGCGACAGCAGAGGCCTAATTGGCGCATATGATTATGCTTGTTTCCCTTGACGAGGATTTGCATACCTTAACGAATCAGACAACGTTCCTCGAATCGTTAGCTTGTTTGATTTCGCGATTTAGATAGGTAAGTAGGTAGGCGCCACATTGAAGACGCAAAACATGATAGAAAATATATTTATTGCTCACAAGTAAAGCTCTTATTAAAAAATGCTATCGAGCTGCATCTCATGAAATGAATAGAATATTTAAGACAGAAGTTACATCAGCTAAAAAGTTTGACATCTTCCTGAAGAATAAATATCAATCGTTGGAGCTGCATTCGTGAACAATTAATGCAAATATGAATATTGAAATGATAAGACCAAACTGATCTAATGCATTCTAATGACAGCATGAGAACAAAAAATAACACATGTTCCTTGGTTTTGAGCGAGTGACACGCCAGTTGAATGCTGGCGTATTTTGCTTGTATGATAGCCGCAACGCAGTGGGCATGCCGCAGAAAACTGTGGGACACACCGCTTCAGGCCATGAGGTTTCGTGGTCCAATTAAAGCCTCTATTACCACGGTCAGGTGATAGTCGGTCTTCGAAGGTTACAAATAGCCGGGGGCTACAAATATCATTACCAGGAACATGGAATGGGACAAAGCCTCTCAGATATTACAGATGACTTGGTCCATTTCTAATTTGGCTTTAACCGGCCCAGTAAGCCTGTAATGAATAATTCTGAACTAAAAAGCTTATTACATCTGGACTGCAGTTCTCGAAAAAAGATAGAGAAAAACTACCGCATAACCGTATTGGATGCAGCACAGCGATGTATATCGATCACATGCCTGTGCTGCACGCATCATTACAGGAAATAAAAAGTGCGCTTTAACGCGCGCAGTGGAGGGGGTCCTTAAGTCCCCCACCTATTTTTCAGAGGTGGCCGGAGAACCACTCGCCGCTGGAAAACGCCATTCGGCTACATTGGAGATAATTTATGAACGCGTCGGCTGCTCAAGAAGTTTTGAAAATCGGTCAATATTTTTTGTTTTACTTATAGACTTTCAAAGTCAGACCTATATTTTGAGACGGTCACAATCGCACGGTTGCACCAGTTCGCCTTCATTATGGACCGAGTGGTGACGTTATAAACGTATAAAATCAGGATGTATGTCAAGGTCGAGGTTAAAGGTCACAGGTAAAGGACATTGACAACTCAGTATTCCGGTCAGATGACATTATTCAGTATGACGTATGTCATACTATGATTTCATAGTTAATGCCACTCGATGTCAAGGTGACAGTTTAAGGGTATATTGTCAAGATCAAACTTTTGTTTCCCGCCCAAAGACTGATATAGTGCCAGTTATATCGTAGATTATTGAAAATATGTCAGATTGTTACGTCATAGATCATTGACCTGGATGACTTTGACCCAAAAAATTCCTACATCGTGTGGGACCTTTTCTCTATAAAACTAGTCCGACTTTGGTCTAGGTTTGTGAACTCCAATGAATCCTTCAGGACCTCCAGGACCTCCAAGGAACAACAGGAGATACCAGGGTCATAGGCGATCCAGGATTGCCGATCGGGGCTATCCGGACCAGGGCGCCACTATGACCGGCAAAACCTATCAGATGGGCGCCAAATCCTGTCGGTGGGCGCCGACTTCGTATCCTGGGGAGGGGTGGGAAGCGACATTTCAGGGGGCGCCATCGACCTTTCAGGGGGCCTGAGGTTCGATCGGGGGTGCCCCCTTGCCCCGGATCCGCCTATGACCAGGGTAAGAACTAAATACTCGTACTATGGGACGCATCAGGCCCAAACGCATGCCCTATTCTCAACGACCAGGTGCATTGGCATGGGGATTCCGGGGTCACTAGAGGTAGAGGTCACTGGCGTATAGGATACTTGTAAGCTCAAGAGGTCAAGTTCCTTCAGGCTAAGTGCATGGCTACCAGAGACTTCGAGTAGTATTCCGTCCGTGCCAAATTGTTCTTAGATCAAGCGAAGCTAGAACGACGACAGAGGCGCCGTGCAAGTATTAAGGAGCGACCCTATATCTCCTTAACCCAACATAACTTGACTTAAAATTTTGTTTTAAGTTGTGTCAAATTGAAGGTGGCTCATATATCCCGGATGCCATTCGCATAAACCCAACAGTTTTACCTGCAATTTTGAAAAGTATAGACGGAGGCTGGATCTTCCCCGCCAGAACGAGGGTGAAATAAAACAATGCACATTGTTGACTCCAAATTATAAGACACCGGGGATCACTTAGTGGCTGAGAGAGAGAGAGAGAGAGAGAGAGAGAGAGAGAGAGAGAAGAGAAGAGACAGAGACAGAGACAGAGACAGAGACAGAGACAGAGACAGAGAAGAGAAGAGAGAGAGAGAGAGAGGGGGGCAGGGCAGGGCATTCAATGTGTTTTATCTTATAACTTATCAACAGAGACCATAAGCTCCATGTGTTTCACTAGTATCACACTGTGTTGGACACGCTTTGGCTTATCAGGAGTGAAACGGTGCGTTGAAACAGTGAGCTCTTTAGCCTATTCACATCGTGCGTTACCACACCATCTATAGGTGGAGGGAACTCGGTGTGGAAGATTTATTTGTAGTGATAAATACTGCGTCCAGTACCGCGGGACGCATTAGTTATGGTGGATGTAGCATTGTGTCGCACATGGCCTCTCAAATGCAATGGTAGGTTGAGCATCTTGGCCCAAGACCAATGAAGAACGGAACTACACTACAGTGCTCGCCTTCTCTGAAACAAAGCGAAGACGAGAGGAATTGCACCAGGCGACTGGCATGCAGAGTATTCAACGCGCTGTAGAACTAGTGAAAGCTGAACATCAAGATGGCAAATGCCCCTACTTATAATTCGGGCTTGCAATATGCAACTTATTTGTAAAGCATAGTCAAATCTTTTTCAGACTGTGATCGCCTGAATTTGTATTTTCTCAAACCAAAGATCAGGATTAAAATAATAAAAAATACGAGGGGAGTTAATCGGAACCTGAATTTGGGGCTGATTTTATCGTAAACAAGAGGAGGTTTTAATGATCAGTGGAAAAGCTTCTGCATCATGGGTTCTCTGTCCGACTTTCGAATTCCGTTGGGTTTCTCAAATGATGTGTGCTCATATCCAGGGGCAGATCCACGGAGAAAAAGGCATTTGCCCCACCTCTCAAACCCGCCAATTTTTGCTGATTTTCTCATTCATAGGCCCTATTACCCTCTCCCCGAGCCACCAGTTAACATCCAGTACTTTTTATGTCCATGAACTGTTCCCGAACTGAGGAGAGAGTTGCTGAAGCTTTTCGGCTTCAGATGCTACCACACGCTAAACTATAACAGACATTGTCAAAAATAAAAATTAAACGTCGCCTCCTTCATCTCGAGAATGAATGAAAACCTGTTTCATTCATCTTACGTGAAATGTTCTGTTTGTCATAGCTTAGCGTCAGCAGTTTGCCAAGCTGTAGTATTATGTCTTCCGACGAAGTGGATTGTTTAAGCATCAGGTCTGCACACGGGGTCATGGGTTCGCGTATAGAGGCAATCACTCCTCCCACAGTTCCGGTCTGAGACTTGGAATGAATGGGCTTCAGTGATACGCGTTGTTGTGCATTGCATGGCAGCCCCTGGAGCGTACAGGATGGGGCACTCGGCTTGTTTATCCGGGCATTCACCTGCTTTCTGGTGCACAGATTCAAGGCATGCGCATCGAAAAAAACCCTACTCACCACCTACTGCATACTGCTGCAGAGAAGCCCACGGACGGGTGACCAGTTCGGGTTTGCTTCGGAGTGAGGACGTCAGGCTAGGCAGATGCTGCAGTTTTGGCTCATGCTAACACAGGTCTGTTTTTTTCTGTCAGTAGTAAAATTGTAGATCACTAGGGGCGAAAACATTCTAAAAATACCATAACTCAACTATTCCTAAATACATGAGAGATATACCTAAATAATGTACCAGAATTATTATATTTTGGCTTATAAAGGTATAAATAACTATCGACAAGCTTTCTAAACAATTACTTGCCCTTAGGGCGTGGATTTTGTTAGTCTCGCTTGAAGGCTTGTGCCTTGTGGTGTAGGCTGCAAAAACTCACAAGATTTACTTTTTGAACAGGCTTTGAACAGGCTTGAATACCGAATTGACGTCCAAAACTTTATGTTGTATTTTTAAGCCGTCGGGCAGAGGTCCGGGTTTCGACAGTCCTGCGCCGTCGTTACCGACGGCAGCGGTTCGTCGGTGAGCCGTGTGGTGCGGGGCGGCGGGGCCGTCCTCGCCGACTGGCGCCGCCCCGACCATCAGCCGGCTCACGCCGCGGCCGCAGGCCGTGCCCGGAGGCCGCGCGAGTCCGGCGACGGTCCCCGCCGGCTCTCCCACGTGGACGGCGTCAATGTCACACTCGCGGGGTGGTCGCCCATTACCGCCTCAGACACGTCAACGGCTGAAACATCGCGGCCTTTCAGGTGCTTTGATTGTAATGGATTGGCCAGGCCTTTTGTTGAGAATAATTTCGTAACATTTTGGCAATGACTATGGGAAGTACCCCGTTTGAACTTCACACATTGGTGCGGAAACTAGGGGTGCGGGCTTATATTCCTTTAAGGGTGGCCGGTCATCCCAAATAAAGTGTCTAATCATTGTTAATATATCCTTTGAAATTTCGTAGTTTTCATTGCTTTCCGGGCTTTAGAAATTTGATTTTGGAATTTAACCTGTATTTATCTAGCATTTAACACACCAGTACAATAAGCATCTTAATGCATACATACATACATACAACGCACATAATAACGATCGCATCCATACTAATCCCATGTACACTTCATCAGTGGACGCCAGCTCCCCTATTCCTCCCCCTCCCTATACACACATCAGATCGCATAAAACATACAGACGTCAGATCACTATCACATGTCTCTAACACATTGCCACAATATAACATACAGGGCCCTACCCTGCCATTTCTTTTATGTAGTTCAACAGGCTTGTGGGAAGGCTAAAACACGCACCATTACGATATCACTTTTAATATAGTGGTTATTTATATTTCTTCGCATTTTGGCGCCACCAACCATTTTCAAAACCCACACCTCTGGCCCAAGCTAAATAAGCGCTCAAATGTCATGGAAACCACACTTGGATTCCAGTGGTTTTTATCGGCGGTTTCTGCGTCGGGTCGAGTATAGTCTTAAAACCAACACAAATATAGTTGTGCGTCTTTGCTGTAAACGTGTGTATGCTACGTGCGTTATACAGACTCACATCTGAAAGTGGACATGCGTAGCTCAGCTCGATTATATCTTTAAAAGTATTGCGTTGACAGGACCTAGCTTGAATTCGTCTCAATTCTTTGCCCTGGTACTGCAATCATATTCATCCCTTCATTTAGGTTCCCTGGAGACTAAAGGCACATGGGTAGATGGCATGGGAGACACGGGCCCGTCCCCTGATCGAGCCTCGACGCCCCCTGCTATGGCCCCTCGACATCCCCGGAAACGCTCTTGGCGCCCCCTGCAATGGCCCCTCGGCACTCCCGGAAACATACCTCCCATAAACCACACCAAGCCGCATAAAATAGCGCCCCCCCCGAATCTTTCCATGCCCCCCATTAGTGCCCTGGCAGTAACACGTCAGTGCCCCTCCCCTAATAGGTCTCGTCGTCCGAAAGTGGCGCTCCTCTGTTCCGAATGGTGCCCCTCTGACTGCTTGAGTAGCCATGAGTGGCCTGAATGACTGAGAGTCTTCTCCGCATCTGAAGTACTGGATCCCCCTATCCAAAGTCGATGAGAATATTGGCAGGCACATTTAAGATGGATGCAAATTCTATTCATACACCACAAAAAGAAGATTTGCGAATAGCCTGAACGTTGTTGCAATGCAATTGGCACGGTACACATGAAACCCGCCAAACACCAGGAGGAGGCAGCCTAAAATGCCGGCCGGGACGAAGCTACTATGCACTGTCAGCGATTATTGTCACATGGCACCTATACCTGGCAACTCGGCACAAAGTCTCCCGACATTGGTCCCGGTGCTGAATGGTGAACGCACGCCCGCCCGCTGGCCGCGCGCTCACAAAGGAACAATGGCGGCGACGGCCGCCGCCTCCCCTGAGCGATTGTAGCCTGACTGTGTTGCGATGGCACCTCAGGTGTGACCTCTGACTGCGGCATCAGTGTTTAAGGGCTGACCTGTTTACACAGCTGGGAGAGAGGGCCCTGGCTCGCATGGAGCGACCAGACAAAATACACCATGCTGATGCAGCGGAAAGTTCTGCTACCTCAAGGGAGCTATGGAGCTACCGAGACACGATTCAAGCTCACAGGGGTTTCAGTAGTTGTCGTAAGAGAGCGCCATGCCCTGATGCTTGGCACAAGTCCTACTTCATTATTGCAGTTGCAAAGTGAATATCGAATTCCCATTTAGTTTGTAACTATATTTCGGTAATATTGCCAACCTTTCCGCCGTCGCTGGCTTCTCTCCGGGGGCATCATCAGCGTCGCAGTCGTGATGGCCGTACCATCCAGGTTTTTGGAACGGCTGACATCTGTTTGTACCAGCGTGGCTATTGTTCGCGTCCTGTGTGGAGCCTCAGAGCCACCGCTTCGGTCACACCTAGCCGTGAAGTCTGGCGCCGTCTAACGTCGCCGACGGCGGGCCCGGGGAGGCTGCGTTCGCCCTGACTGTGAGCTGGAACTGCTGGACTGGAGACTGCGACGCCCGAACAGCAGTAGGAACAGCAGGGCCGATTGCTTTGGCCCTGCATTTGATATTTGTCATTATTAATTTTGATATTTGATATGACTCGGTTCTTCCTGAGACCAGTGAGATATAGGATTCGAGCTGCAAGCATCTTCTCTCAGATATGGAATCTCGCACGCTTAAAAGCTATAAGTCCCCGTTTACCGGGAAGTGTCCTTATCTACACGGCCAGTTTATCCCTTATAGACATAAGACAGGGCTTATAATCACTCTTTGAAGAGACCTGCAGGCTCAGTGGCATGTATCGTAAGCAGATCGCAATTCGTGGAAAAGAGTGCCATGTTGTTATTGAATATATGGCTTCTTAATTTGTTTTAAAAATCTAAGCAGCTGGATTTGCGATAAAATTGTAATGTTGCTAAGTAATGGCCAGATTTTTTGCGCGATGTAATTCATTTAGTGTGCTGCTTTAACATCTGGGGAAACATATATCGCATTAAAAACGCACACAAATGCAAAATTTCGTTGCAAGCTATGCTGTTGTCCGGACAGAATACGGTGTCCGCCGCATCTACTATTGGCTTCTGTGTTAAGACTGTTGCAGCTTTCTGTCAAATTTATAGATGCTAAAATGCAAGTTGAGACAGTTGCTTCGAATAGTTGGATTCACAGCACATTGGTGATTTTGAAAATAGCAAACATTATAGCTTTTGTTCGATATTTTGTAAGCTTCTAGGGTAAAAATGATTTTGTATCGCAACTGATCATCAAAAAAGGCGCCAAACAGGGATTTTCGGATTACATATTTGGCATCTACGCATAAAACTGTATCAGAAACAAGAAAAAACAATTAGGTGGCCTCCCCAATTTCTGATACATTAGCTGCAGCAGCGTGGCGCCATTTGTCAGCAGGTGGAGGGCTTATGACGCCGGTGAACCCTCGCGGTGCAGTTGGCCGAGGAGTTCCGATAACGTGCGGAGCTGCTGCCCAGTAAGCGGCATTTGTCCGTCGGCCAGGGCGTGAGACTCCGCTCCGGTGGCGCCGGCACCGTCTCTCACTAACGGATCGCCCCGGCGCGCCACTCTAATGGCTCTAATTCACGGCGGTGATTCAGCAGTAGTCGGCCGTCCTGGTGGTCGAGTGTCAGCCGTCCTGAGCGATCTTCCCATCAGTAGCCTCAGGTGTCGGCTCTCTCTGGTCAGCCGCAGCAGAAGACGGACAGCTGGCCTGAAGCCACTTCCGGTGGTTCAACAGGGGCCTCACGCCCTGTCAATTAATTTCGAAGGTGCGATATAAAACACATGCTTGCGTAAGCTGCTCGTGTCCCTTTTAACCCTAATTCTGCAGCCACTTAGCCAGCAATAAATTCCTGGCGTAGTTAAATCACAAAGGAGGCCGAGGTGGAGTTAATATTCTATTCGAATGTGTAACCATATGGTGACAGGAACACTGAGCAGGTCCTTGCAGGGACATATAAAAACAAATAAGAGGTGCAAAACAGTTTTTTTAAAGTATTTTCTTAACTCAGGTCACTCATCTGATATAGGTCGTACACAAGATTTATAGCATGCAAGGAGAAATATTCATTTTCGGCCCGGTCTTTTGACTTAAAGATATAATTCACCTATATTCATTTCGCTTCTCTGTCATGCCGACTCCCATTTACTAGTTTTTAGAGCCAACATCTTCTCATTAACCTCAAAGTCAGAGTACCTTCACACGACGTGTCCCTTTAGAGATCCTTTTGATCGGCTGCGCGCGAAATTTCCGGCAATACATATGCAGCAACAAATTTTAAGCTACCAGCACGGCTACACATAGGGTTTAGTCCTTATCGGTTGACACTCACCCGTGGGACCGGTGAAGGTGGGGGTGCGCGCCACCTTCGCTGGTGCGGGGCGGGTACCCGCTTCGCGTCCCTTAAATCTCAGCAACCATATTAGGTAGCGAAAAGTGGAAGGCGGTGTTATATAGTCCATCTTGCTCCCTACCAAAAAGTATTATACGTGTAAAATTTTTGGTCGGGCCACTTTAGAGGTCACTAAAGTTAAAAACTGTAGACAGAGGCGGATCAAGGGTGGGGGAATCGTGTCAGGTCCCTACAACGTACATTTCCTGTTTAGCCGATTGTGGTCGATTTTAAACCCATTACGTTTTCCTGATTTTGACCTGATTGCCATCCCTCGCACACATTTTTCGCCCAGATCCGCCTCGGACTAGAGCACATCATTGGTATCCTCTCGCCAAGCTCGATTAAGTGATGCATCTCATGACCTTGTCGCGTCAAATCCTAACATTGAACTGACTTTGGGTTAAATTAAAGTTAGCTTAGGCCATAATGCACATCATGCGAACCGCAGTGGGAAGCCAAACGCGATCACTTAAACATAAGCGCTCTGTTGTCATTATCTGAAAAGTTATCGAACTTAAGCCTTGCCCGTGCTGCTGCACTTTAAACTTATTTTAAGGGTTAGGCTGCTTGACCTGGGCTGGTGACCTGGCCTGATTTGACTTGGACCTAAAATTTTGGCAGAAGCTGCAAAAAAGGCCAGGGAACAAGTAGGTATACCAGGTACACCGGCGCTGCGCGTCGCCGTTTTTTTGGGGGTAGGGGGTGGGACTAACTAAAACAACCTTAGGTGGGGAAGGGGGTGGGTACCAACTGCCTTTGTATCGGCACGTGGTAACCCATGTCGGTATAGTTCATTATTTGACTAATTCTAAATGTTCGAAAACAATCGCGACAAGATCGCATTCTGGGTGGAGCACTCATGCTCCAGGAAGCATCTCGGCGGCCAGGTGCCTCCTCTCCAGAGAGCCGAGACACTCTGGAGTGCAGAGGCTAGGAGCGTGCCGCCGCATGCTCCGCGCAGTTTCCGCCGCGCCCGCCTCCGGCCACCACTTCCTGTCTCGGCGGACCGCAGACTGACGCGCTGGGAAACACGTCAGGCAGGCAGGCGCGGCGCCCGTGGATGCATGTAGCGTCCTCTATTAAGGCGCTACGAGCGCCATCTGAACATTCATAGTTCTAAAATAGCTCACCAGGGCTAAACGTAAATTTGTCATCCTTGTTGAGTTGTAACCCTTAGAGTGGATGCTAACTAGTATTGCCACCGAAAAAGTGAAGGGGAGGGGGCAGTAAATCTGCAGCCTTCTGCTGACTAGAAAACTTCCCCCTCTATAGCCAAACGCTCATGGGACGTATCGGTAGCCGGGTAGCTCAGTTTACTTGGGTATGGCAGTGCATGTTCAGGCTTGATCGGTTAGGGACTCAATAGTTACCACGTAAGTGGCAACACTAAAGGGCCAGCGGCGCGTTGCTTGGACGTTAAACTTGGCTCATCAACCCTCATTGTGGGAGTTGCTCATTGCTGGGGGTCGGGGTCTCCGGACTGGTCCATGGGTGACTAAATAGTGAGACTCCGACTCCAACACCACTGGGTATATCTTGGACAAAATTCTGTAATGAAAGTGGAGACTCTTACCCCATTTTCGATGCATGTGCTCACACAACCATTGGTTGAACGAGGGGAAGATATCTACCCCCTGAACCTCTAGGTTTTTCCCGATTTTCTTCGAAAATATTGTTTTGTAATTTTGGGTCCCGTTGCCTCCTCCCTCCCTCAAACCAGTGTAGATCCGCCACTGTTCATGATCCATTTCAATTGGGTCAGTAAGTGGGCCGACTCATTTCTGATTTTGTTTAGGAGTCATTCGACTCGCGGATCAATAAGATGGTCTGAATAGGAGCCAGGTTCAGAGTTGAGTCTGTTCATCATCTTTTCTTCTGCATACCTGCACTGGAAAGTAGTTGGTGGAGGGGTGAGAGGCTTTGGTGCACCGCTTCACGCCATTGATTGGTTTTTGCTAAATGCGTACCAAGAAGCTAAGCACAGAGCCAAGAACCTGTACCTGGTGAGAACTGGCGAATTAAAAAGGGAGGGGGACGGATAAATAGAGCATTATAGAAAACAGGGGTATCCCTTACCAGACATAATATATTTCACGATGTTTGGCACAGTTCCCAGCCCCCTCCAACCATCCGTTCAAACCTGTCACCGCTAGAAATTGCTACATTCTTACCTTCCCGCTTGAAAACAACGAAAAAAGCAATGTAGACAATGCATTTACCTGCTTAAAATACCTATTGTCCGTGTCCACTTGAAACGGAATTTTGTTTCTGATAACCCAGAAAGAGATGTGTTGAAACCACATTAACTCCTTAACCATATTTCAGCCAAGGAGGGAAGAGAGAGTGAATTTTCCCACCCCTCATGTTTTTCGGAACATCTCTCAAATGGTTTGTGATGAGTTTAATGGGGGGGGGGGCTATGCTTTAGCAATAGGGCTAATTAGCCTGCCAGACATTTACCAATGATTATGTGGTTGTTGGTATGGAAATTAGCGTAGCTGTATCGACCGGCCGTCAACTTGTCCACCATTTGTATGGCACGAGCCTGCAGCATGAGTGAAAGTCTTAATTACACATGTCCGAAATCAATCGTTACTGCCCACTGCTCTACAGATCATTATACTTAGGACATTCTGTTTGGATTACAAAGATTGGGCTTCGGTAAAACTAAGCCTATTACACTGGTCAACAGCCAAAATGGATGCGGCACGTGAACACTTGCTTCTGCCTATTTCGATACCGCTGATTTCAAATTTAGTAACCGTTTTTTGCCATCGGACCTGGTTTCTTCTCCAGAACATACCTGTTGTATAGCCCCTACACTTTCCACACACTGTCATCAGCCTAGCCTTTTGTGGAAGAATATAGATCAAGAATGTCAAGAATCCGGATTATCTGCACCCAGACAATGCAGCTTATTAATATACATGTGAATTTATTGCAACAAAAGACTACCTAGAATTCAAGTGCATGAACATTGTACATTGAACAAGGTTTGCGCTCGGTCGCACAAGCTCGCCGGTATTGTAGACCGAGAGGTGACGTCGCAACATTATATGATGAGGATTTTATGTCAGAGTTACCTCCCTTGAAGGGCGAGTCTAAGTAAAAAGTCACAGGTCAAGGTCATTGACCCTAGTGCCTTTGGTCGGATGATGCCGCCTAATATGACGTATATCATGCTATGACGTCATACGCTAGGTCACTCAATCTTGAGCTCAAAGTCGCAGGTTCAAGACAAAGGTCATGGGTCAAGGTAAAACCTTATTTTCCGCCCGACGGTTGCCATAGTGCTAGTTGAGCACGCTATAGGTAAAATGTAATATTTTGACGTCAAAGGTCCATGGCCTTGAACGACCTTGGCGTAAAAGTTTCAGAGAACATTGCCTCAGACCTTTCCTCTGTTACTTCAGGCCACTTTCTCTCCATATCCGGCTTCTCATCGCATAATCACGGCATTTCCTAATGGCTACCCTGCACATGCAGAATTTGACATATATGGCCTCGTTTTACCTTGAATATATTGACCTAGGTCTATGAAAATCAGGTTTAAGGTAGAATACCATAGCCTCCACAAACACCTAAACGTTCGTTTTCCTAGACCTCTTGGGTTTTGCACTGTCAATATCACTGATGCCAAGAAGGCTTGCACAAAGACGACACACAGACATTCTGGATCTCAAAATTCTGATCTGGTACGGCATTTCTGCTGCAAGATTCGTGTTCAGCGCCACAAATTACCCTAGAAATGGACTATTTTATATTGGATCCATGCATGGGATCAGGAGGGGAAAGGCAATTGCAAAAGAAAAGCCGCCAAAACTATGTTTTACCCCAAAGCGATCGACCTTCTTTTCCGACTCTTTTAGATTGTAAGCAAGATTTTGTCTCAACTTAACAACTAGACTTATATGGTTAGAAAATAGGCCCATATTAACCTGAATTTTTTTTCTTTCTCATTCATAATCCAAAGCACACTGTAAGATACTTTTTCATTTTGGTTTCCCCACGATCCGCCACTGGATCCACGACAAAAGTTAAATTTTGTTGACCAGTGTTATGTGAGAAAGAGCCCGAGGCCTTTTCAGGGAATATAACGGAGCATAGGTACGTTTATTTGCTGTTGAGTTGAAACACTTACGCCTGTGCAATGTGCAAGATAACTTGAATATTTATTCTCTAAATTACTTTATTTCATTAATCTTAAGTGTCACGCTGTAGAAAGAAATACTTTTTCCTTGCATGCAGTCTGGTTTATCAGTTCTTAGCCAGTGAGTAAACACGTCTCATCTCCCAATTTTATCGGAATCAGAGTCGATTAACCAACTCTAATGAATGAGCTGGGTGAGAGTAAGAGTCAGTTCCCGAGTAGTGAGTGAAACTTGAGTCGACTCACGGAATTTCGACAACCAGCAAGTCGGGAAAGTACTTTTTCTAATCGGTGCATTATTCAATTCATAACAATATTGTACAGTATTTGCGTTCCATTAGTAAATAGGTGAAGGTATTGTAATTAGCTTAAAGGTAATGTGGCACTTTTATAACTTGATTTTAACTGATATAGCCAAGTTATAAAGCATGCCGGAAAACCCGGTAGGTACTTCATATATCATTTGTCTTGAAACTAAAAATTTCCACAGAGAAAAGCTAAAAACTACCTGAAATGTACCCCTTATGTACCTCAAGTAGCAGGCCACAGTTGTCAGGCTGTTAGTGTGACGACATATGCTGAAGTCACGGTAAGTATCAGCCAATGGAAGCCCTTGAGGCCTATGAAATATGGTAGTGGTTGCCAGATCATGACATCATCCACAGGCATATAATTATTTTTCCCTAGAGGCGCATTTTCAAAATCAAAAATATTGAGCTCATTGTACATTTTTCAGATAAACCATAGACGATTCCATGATTTTCGGCTAAAATACCCCTAATTACACTAAATTCCAGCATTCGCCCAAGGTGTCACATTTCCTTTAACCCTTTGTATATCTTCCAATAACCCTGATCAACAAAATTGAACTTTTGTCATGGATTCAATATAAAATAATCCGTTGCTAGAGAAATTTTTGGCGCTGAACACAAATTTGGCAGCAGAAATGCCGTATCAGATCAGACTTTTGAGATCTAGTAGGTCTGTGTGTCGTCTCTGTGTAGTCCTACTTGGCATCAGTGACATTGACAGCACAAAAGCTAACAGAGTTAGGAAAATAACCGTTTGGGTGTTTGTGGGGGCTAGGGTAATCTACCCGATACCCAATTTTCATAGACCTAGGTCAATATCTTCAAGGTAAAACGAGGTCATATACGTTACATTTTGTCTGTGTAGGGTAGCCATTGGGTGAATACCGTGATTATGCGATAAGAAGCCGGTTATGGAGTGAAAGGGATCTAAATTAATAGCGGAAAGGTCCGAGGCGATGTTCTCTGAAACTTTTAGGCAAAGGTCGTTCAAGGCCATTGACCTTTAATGTCAAAACATTACATTTTCCATATAGAGTATGCTGCAACTAGCACTATGGGAACCGTCGAGCGGGAAATCAGGTTTAACCTTGACCCATGACCTTTGACCTGGACCTGTGACCTTGAACTCAAGACTGAGTGACCTAGCTTATGACGTCAAAACACAATATACGTCATATTAGGTGACGTCATCCGGTCGATGGCACTAGGGCCAATAACCTTGAAAATGGAGATATGACCTTGACCTGTGACCTTTTGCTTGGACTTGACCCTCAAGGGAGGTGACCCTGACATAAAATCATCATCATATAATGTCGTGACGTCACCACTCGGTCTACAATACCGGCGAGCTTGTCCGACCGCGCACAAGCCTTGTTCAATGAACAATGCTCAAATTGATGTTCTTGAATGCGAGATGGTCTTCCGTTGCAATAAATTTACATGTATTGTGATAAGCTGCATTGTTGGGATGCAAATAATCCGGATTCTCAACATCCTTGACAAGATTTTTCCGCAAAAGACTAGGCCCATGACTGTGTGTGGAAAGCGTACGGGCTATACTACACCAGGTATGCTCTGGGGAAGAAACCAGGTCCAACGGCATTAACGGTTACCAAATTTTAAATTAGTGGTATCGAAATCAATAGAAACAGGTGCTCACATGCCGGATCCAATTTTGACTGTTGACTAGCATAATCATGCTACTGAAAAATGGTTGGAGATTCGATAGCGTAATGGCCCACATGTGATACGGTGCCCATTCATAGCCGCATGACGAAATCCATGGAGTGAAGCGGATTGATATTTCTCAAGAGGCGCTATTTTGGCCGCTTGGTGGGTCTCAGAATTGATGTCAGAGCTCTGCAGTTTTATATGGTGATAGTCCTCCTACGCCAGACACCCAAACCAAGGCCCCGGAGCTAAATCAAAAATATTTTTGGAGACGATTTTGGAACAAAATGTTCCTATTTTGTTTTTTTCTCATGTTTATTTCTTAAGCTACGAACTTGAAATTTGTTTCCGTTTGAATAGGCAAAAGCAGCAACCTTAAGAAAAAAATTCAAGCTGCTCCGATGATATATATATATATATATATATATATATATATATATATATATATATATATATATATATATATATATATATATATATATTCCGCGAAAATGCGGTATTTCTGATGCAAGCAAAAAAGCTACTGAAAATTGATGGCCGACCTATAAGCTCGACAAAATGAGTTTTGGAAAAGTTTTTGCCGTTCTGCCGAAGGACTGAATTTTTGCTCATTTTATTCAAATCTTAATATATTGCGATCTAATTGACCGATTTGACTTTTCATTCAAGGTAATGAAAGAACATTGCTTGCGCCTGATGATATTTGGAGATGGAAATTGTGATACTGAACTGCTTTGTTTGATAGGTATAAACATAATTTTAGTAAAGACAAATTATTTGTAGTTTCTCTGTTCTGAGCACGTGTTACTGACAAGCTCAGAATTGGCATGGCTGAAAAGGAAACTTAATTGCAATCATTTCACTTGATTACACCACCCACTTATCTCTAACGGGTTTCGAGTAATACATCCGGAAATGTATTTCCAGGTGCTAAATTTCTCGGAACATATTTGCTTCTCACCATGGATTCAAATACTTCAAATGAATGGTATTTGACGAAATTTGGCATCAAGCTAGCTTGCGGTTCTGGGTCACCGAAACAAGTAAATCCAGTCCGATATAGTGTTTGGTTTGTCGTCTAAAAATGTAATGCCGTGCCTTTTCTGTAAGAACACACCACCTGGCACCGGGGTCACGGCATCGTTGGCTGAGTTTTACCAGCGAACCGCCCAGTCAGTGACCTCCAGACAGGTCACAGGTGTAGGGCTAGTGGGGGCAAGTGCAGCGTGGCGGGTCGGTCTAGTGGTTGGAGACCCCGTCTCATGATCAGCGTTGGCTGGTTCGAATCCGGGGTTGACGGAGTACAATTTATTAGTTCTTTCAAAGAACATAATGATACAACTGGCTTACAGGCTTATGCAGAGATACTTTTAGAATGGAAACATGATTTGTATTCAACACATGGTCATGTGGCCCTTCTACGCAGGTAGGGCGTTAACCGTGGCTGTAGGGTGGAGCCATTCCAAAAGTTAAAGCTCCAGCTGGACCGGCTGACACGAGACCAATTACTATATTGCCACCACCGATGAAACTGGTAGAAAAAGTCGTTCAAAATCAATTAGTCAATTACCTCGAAAACAACCAACTATTTTCGGATACTCAGCATGGTTATAGACAAAATTTTCTACTGAATCCGCCCTAAACGTCATTACCGACCACGTTTTCAGGGCGATGGATTCTGGCGAAATTACAATTCTAATTCTTTTGGATTTATCCAAGATGTTCGATGTCATTCCACACCAAATATTACTCCAAAAACTAGACCTCTATGGCATTGATACACTTTGGTTCGAAAACTACCTGAGAGGTCATACCCAACAAGTTCAGCTCAAATCTTCCGTCACTGGTGCAGTAATAAGATCTGGCTAAAAAAAACAATAGCATGGGAATTTTTCAAGGTGGGAGCCTCTCTTGCGTGCTATGCCTCCTCTTCACCAACGACCTCTCTCCACGTCGAAGACGACGTGGTCATCACACAGTTCGCAGATGACACATCAATTTTAATGACTGGTAAAAGCAAGACTTGCAAAATCTTATTCGGCGAGCGGAAATTGCACTCGATTCTCTTCTTCAATGGTTCTGTGCCAACGGAATGAAAGTGAACACCGCCAAAACTCAGATGATGATTCTAGGAACAAAAGCGATGCTACGAAATTTTCCCCCGTTACTCTTAAATTCGGAAACTCGACTATCAACGACTCAAAAGTAGTGAAAAGTCTCGGAGTATTGCTTGATCGTCATCTAAATTTTGAACAACACGTAAACTCGGTCCAAAACAAATGTAACGGCCTTCTAACCGCATTGACTCACGCTCGTCATGTTGTGCCGGCTCAGCTGATGCCCCAAATCGTCCAATCTCTAGTTTTGTCTGTTGTTCGTTACTGTCTGTGCGTTTACGGCTCATGTAACCCTACTCAGATTCGCAAAATTCAAAAAATCATCAACTTCTGCGCCCGGGTTATCAGCGGACGTCGGAAACACGACCACATTTCCGGTGTTGTTGAGAGGCTGAAGTGGCTGGACGCCAACAGCCTCATTCACTATCACACACTTTCCTCACTTCACAAAACCATTCGCACGTGCACTCCACCATACATAGCTAACACCATAGGCCCACCACGCAACACCATTCACAACCACGCGACACGCCGGTCAGCGGAGCTGTCCCTCCCGCGGATCCGGACTGAAGCCGGGCGGCGTAGGCTGGCATACCGGGGGCAGCTCTGCTGAACGAGCTGGATATAGGAGAAGACGTGCCTTTCAAGGCAACTCTACGATGTATGCTGCTGGAGAGACAGATGAGAGAGCTGCAGTGATCGTATTTGTTTTATGTATGATTTTATGTGTGACTTTACTCTGTATGCATGATTTTTTCTGTCTTTTATCCCAAGTTTTTATCTTATCTTAAGTGTTGCCTTCTTTTAACGACTGACGTGGAAACACGAAAAGCCACCCCATTGTTTTAACTCGTGTGGATTGTTTCTTAATATACTGAACTGAACTGAACTGAACTGAGGAGCGTTAGCTCTGGCTGCAGGTGGGGCGTTAGCCCTGGCCGCAGGTGGGGCGTTAACCCTGGCCGCAGGTGGGGCGTTAACCGTGGCTGCAGGGTGGAGCGTTAGCTCTGGCCGCAGGTGGAGCGTTAGTCCTGGCCGCAGGCCGGGGTTGCGCGTTGCGATGGTGGTGGTGTGTTCCGATGGTAAGTCCCGCGGCGCAATGGTAAGCCTGTTCCGCTGCAGGCGTGCACGTCTCTGGATGGCCAGCTCGATACATGTCGCTGCGTTACCAGTGGTCACTCTCCAATCAATGGTGCGGTAAACGGTTAGTGCCCCTGGACTGCAGCTAAAGTTAGGCGAGTAAAATCAATCCGTTAACGTATGACACGAACACCGGACACATGGGCGGGTCCAAGAGGGCAAGGGCCACGTGCCCCCATCGTTCCACCTGGTCTCCCGTAATCGCTTCCGCCAAACGTCACCTCCTTTAAACCTCACTCCCCCAAACGTCTCTTCCACCAGAATGGAAGTTATGGCACCTCATGATGCAATTTGGCGCCGCTCTGATAGGCTCCAGCTTGATAATTGACTCACCTACCAGGCCCCAATGGCGCCCCTTCCATGTCCAAACTTCCCCTCCCCCCGTCGGAACTTCTGGACCCGCCTGTGACTGGACAGCAAACAGTTGTCGGCTCCGTCATCTGTGGGAACAGCGAGCGCTGAACTCTCGCGGAGGCCAGGACTATGTTGGTGTTCTATTTATACAGCTTCAAAAGAGTGATGACACCCAGCCGGAGTGTGTATTGGAGCGTTTGAGCCCGGCGTTAGTGTCGGAAATAGTCGCGACTAACAATGGGTGCAGCGACCGCCGGGGTGCACTGATGCTGTTCCATTGCAAGCAAATGGTGCCCCCCGAATCGGCCAGGTCGGCTCATAATTGACGAGCACGCCACCGGCAAAAGTGCTGCCAGATTGATTTCCTCCCACGGCGACTGGCTCCGCGGCCCAATACCAAGCGCGGGGCAGCCGATCCGATTCCTGAGCGGGCAGCCTGAGCCTGCATGATTCACCAGCTGGAGAGACTGTTGCGGGCAGTGGACGTTATGGCGAGCGCCGTTCGAGCTGAGAGCGTTCAGCTTAGTGCTGGTCGCTGATGTGAAAGTGTGGAGATAAATTCTATGTGGAAAATAGACGCAGAAATACGTATTGGTGGATAACTAACGTGCTGTAAATAGGAAGGGAGGGACAGCGCGATCCAGAATGCTTTCTTCGATACTACATAAATACTAAAAGAGTTGGAGAAAGAAAGCCACAATAACATTGACTGTTGTCAAGCCATGCGATATTAGAAGCAGTATTAAGGGCATCAGAAACCTGATGACGATGGTATCATTTATTTAGTTACAGATTCTGTTTTTGTTTTTGTTGACACGCGCAGCGGAGGGGATCCTGAAGTGCCCCTCTCACATATTTTTGAAAGATCACCGGAGAACCACTTGCCACCGGAAAACGCTACTTCTCCCACACGTTCGATACTGTATTTCGGTGTACGGCAATTGTTCGGACAAAAACTATCCAAAAATTCCAAAAAATTATAAACTTCAGCGCAAAAGTAGTATCCGGTCGCCGAAAGTTTGATCATATATCGGACGTATTGAGAGGTCCAGGCTGGCTCAGTTCCAGACAGATGACAAAATATCACACACTCACCCTTGCCCACAACATCATCGCAACTAAACAACCCATAGAGCTATCCTCATCCCTTCAACACAACACTGACATCCATACCCGACAAACACGTCAATCTCAACAGTTACACTTGCCGAGGACACGGACAGAGTCTGGCCGGCGGCAGTTTATATACAGGGCCCCCATGTTGTATTCGGCTCTGCCGCCGAATCTCACAGAACTGCGGATGGCTGCCTTCAAAAAACCACTCGCTCGATGGTTAAAGAGTTAGTTCCGCCGGATGCGAACTGCAAGGTGTGTGGTATTGAATTGTTTTTTTCCACCGATTATTGAACCAGTGTATTTTTATTTAATAGAGTCTATTATTATTGTCTTTTGTACATGGATTGTGTTATTAAATAACTGATGCCAGGCTAAGAATAGCCACATGTCTATTGTGGAGTGTCCTGAAGAAGTAAAATAAATACTTGACCAGCACCAACAACAGCGCTGGCACAGAAACGATATGAGTGCCAGCACTGGCTCTGGAACCAACACAGGCACCAATACTAGTCCACCAGATTCAGCGACAGGACATCAGCACCAGCAAGGGCACCAGCATTTGCACCGGAATGCATGCAAAACTCAAGAATTGGCGTGGTTAAATGATTAGCACGGACGTCGTCCGCAGCTTCGGCAGCTTTTTCATATCTGCGCCACACAGAATGAATCTTCCAGCTAAAAGGAATGCATCAAAATAGAGGAACTTGCAAGTCCTTTTTCTAAGCACGTTAGGATGAAATAATTGATGCAATCGTGAATGTAGACGAAAAAGTTGTAAAATACATAATACATAATATTTTGAGGTTCATCAACCGTGTAGGTACAAAACTAAACGAGAACATCGTGAAATTTAACGCTCAAACATGCACGAGTCGAATTTTGCAGGTTTTCAAAAGCCGTTCGAATCTCCACCGTAAGAATCCATATTTCGGTCTGGGTGCGAGTTGAGAGACATGCCGTTCAGCTCCGGCGTTTATTCCAATCGGCGGGAAGCCTCACCTGCAGCTGGCTGGATCAATTGGGTCGGCGCGCGGCTGGAGCGGCGCTGAAGGCAGCCTTGTTAGCCGGACGCCAGCCAGCTACGCAGTTGAAGAGCTCTCCTGCAGAGTTCCAGCCAGAAAACACAACGGAGGCGTGGTCTTGCTTAATTGTAATATGCAAGGTCCTGAGAGATGCGCACCACTTGTCTGCATGCTCACAGTGTTCAACTATGGAGGTTAGATCCATGCTTTCTGGGGCTCACCGAATTTCCACTCTCTTGTACAATACTCAGTGAGTGACTACAAGGTCAAAAGTTGGAGTTTTTGGTATTTGCCAATGCTCCTACATGGGCACTGAAAGGAGGGAATATACATTTCCAGTTGGAGAGACAGGAGCACATCCCCAGACTTTTGGACTCAGCCGAGGTTTCTCTGCTCCTTCTTTCGGTCTGTCAAAGTGAACTCCATTATCTTGAGCACGGCTGCAGGCGAAAGCGGCTTAAATATCTTGGGCGTTCCCATTCTGGTCCAGAAACTTTACTGGACTGTTTCTTCCTTTACTTTGATCAGAGTTTTCATGTCCTGTAAGTTTGGAATTGTTGGATTGGCTGTTCGATATGAAATTGTGTCTGTGGAAACATTGCTACAACATGAAGACTTAAAAGAGAGGACAACATCGTGTTTCAAAAGTTTTGATGTTAATGAACAACACACGGCCGATTTATTTTAGAAAGTATTTGACAGAGGTGGCACAAAACATTTTTATTTTGTTTTCCCTTAATACTTGCATTTATCAATGAAGTTTTAAATAAAGCAAAGAAACATTGATCACGAGAGGATATATTTACAGCAGTTACATACAAAATGCTAAGCGACATGTGATGTGATGTTTGGAGATAGTATTCATATTTTGCTTCCTGAGCTCTAGTGATATCATTATTTTTAGTTTTTTTGTTGATGCATTTTATCTTAACATATTCTTTTTGTTTTATATGTTATTTTTGTTCTGTTTCAAGGTGGCAATACAGCTGGCACGGGTGATGAAGACGTCGTGGATTCCCCAACAACTGCGCTTCCATTCGACCACCAACACATCTACTCGCTCGAAGAGCCACCTTGACTTCTTTAACGAGCAGACAGCTCTTCAGTCACCAATCACTTCAGAGTCGCGTCCTTCCCGCGCGTACGTGCTTCTGACCTTTCCAGAATGCGGATCGTGTTGGACAGCCTGTGGCCCCGCGAGAAAGCGTCGAGTCCCAGCTCTATCGTGTCCACCTCTACCACCGAGGCGAGTCCCCGCGACAGCTGGACGCGCCGCGCCCGCTGGCTGGGAGCCCTGGCGCGCAACAAGAGCGTGAAGAGAACCTCGCGCCGCCTGCACGACTGGCTCAGTAGTGAGAGCTTGCTGGGAAACTCTTCAGAGCAGACCAAGGCCGTGCGCAGTCAAAGAGACACGGGTGATTACGGGTTTCTCGAGTTTTACGCACAAGGCGGACGCCGCGGGACAGGAGCGCGCGCTGTCAGCGAAGTTAGACACGAGGCTGATGACCTCCCGCACATACCCGTGGGGCTGAGCAGGAGAGCTAGCTATGCCAGCTCCGCCGAATTCTACCCGGGCGGCTACGGTAGCTGTAGTCTTCCTCGTGAGCTCGGAGCGATATCATACCAGGCGGGCGGTGGCACGGCTACAGCCAAGAGCCTGGCTACTTGCGGCAAGTACCGACCCCGGCGGGTGGAAGAGGGCGGCGGCAAGGAACTCAGTAGCTGTGAACAGGCAGAGTGGAGCTGCGCTGCGAAAAAAGACGCATCCGATCGCAGAAGTCAACAACACCAAAGAAGTAGACACGAAGTGAGCACAAAGGACTTACCCATGAGCAATCGTTCGTTTGAAGCCGGCGGATACGATCAGAATACCAGCTATCCACGAGTTCACGTCAGCCGACGACCGTCGCTACTGGCTCAGCGGCCTCCCAGCCAGGCCCTTCCAGTGGACAGTGCGCGGTACTGCTCATTGCTGGGTACACCACCAAGTGTGATCCCACCTCCCCCAGCTCGACCCCCGCCCCCTGTGCCCATGACCTCAGGTGTTCTGTGCTCACCACCTCATCGACACGTCGGCCCGCCGCCAGCGCCCCCTCGGGCCACCAGAGGCCTGTTCCGGTCTCTGAGTATCTCAGGCCACCTAAATGATGGCCCTGGCGCGATCTTTGCGCGCAACTCAACGGTGAGGCGCTCGCGCAGCCGCGACGACTTGAGACTGGGAAACAACATCGGAGAGCGCTTTGTAGATCAGCGAGCGAACAGACTGCGAACGCGATTCGGTCTTGACACCGAGAAAACGGTGTATCACTATCCCCCGAACGGTGCTTACCGTACACCAGTTATACTCGTACCTCGTGTGCCGAGTGCGGAGCAGCAGGCGGCCCACGCGAGATCGCGGTCGACTGGGGCTCTCTCAGTTGCGAGCTGTGGGACGCTGCGAGCGAAAACCGGTTCATCTGACGGTCTAGCATCCACAGGCAGCTCTTCAGGGACTCCACGATCGACTGAGACCCCGAGCAGCGCTCACCAGTCTGGTTCGGGGACGTCCAGGTCGGCCGCTCATGATAGAAAGAGCCGTAGTCTCTGTACCTTTGCTGGAAGAGCACTCTTCTGTGATTGGGCTCAAATAACCTACCTCCTCCTACGTTTGAAGAAGAACTTTCACCTCTTACGTCCGTTGAGGTGTCAAAGTCAGATTTTGTGACTCCTGCCCCCATGTCTGCTGCACATCAGCTGGAGAGGCCGCGGGGTAAGCCTCAGGTGTACTACCTGCTGGACGACTACCTGACTCCTGTTAAGAGCGATCAGTCCTTTAGCCAGTCATACTCGAAGGAGATGACGTCTTCAACAGGCCAGAGCACCACCAGCAGGGATGACATCGGCAGTGGGCGGCAGGAAGCCTCAGATGTTGCCGACGTTATCGGCCCGGAGAGGCCGCACGTGGCCTCCTTCTCCAGCCCGAGCCCTGAAAGCCCAGAGTCGCACCGAGACCAAGATAACTGGACAAAACAGGGCTTGGGAGCTGGAAGCTGGTCCTATCAGCGGCTAAGCCGGCCGGCGACGCCACCCTACGCCCTCCTGCGAGATCAACTGCGCACAGGCCGTGTTCCTAAGGACCGCTCTCGTCGCAGGACGATCGAGCCGGGGGGACTGGCGAGTCTGGAGCAGAGGGGATCAGGACACGCCCCCTGCCACCAAGTCCAGCCCTCCAGAGAACGCACACGATACCGATGTGAAAAGTATACCCTCCATCGCAGACAAAACTAAAACTGGAGGCTATCTGGTGGGCCCACGGATTACTCCGGAGATACAGCTGGAGGACTCGGCCCAGCTCTTCACAGCCGACCCGCGCCAGAGGGAAGTGGAGCGCATCCGCGCCGCCTACCGGGCGTGCCTGGAGCGACTTCGCCAGCTGCCTCGGCCACCGCCTGCCGGAACCAAGTCCTGGCACGAAGCCAACCCACTGCCGGCGCCGGCGGCGCGGCGTCAGGCGCTTCGCTGGCCTCACGAGTTCAGCAGTGACTGTGCCTGTCAGTACTGTGTCCGAGCCACTGGCGAGAGAGATGCTTCACTGAAGAGTCGCTCCCACTCGGATTCCCGACGAGCTTCCAGTCTGGAGGTGAGATGTTCGTCCCTAGCATTCACATCAAACACGATCATTGACGGACTTCTCAAAGCGCTCCAGCTTTAGGGGACATTGAAACGAACAAGATTACAAATTGACGGTCTATTCGCAGAAGTTTGGTTTGCTGGTTCGCGATTTACGGGCGCCACGTTAGATGTAGAAAAGAGAGCGCAAAGTGCATGCCAGGCATCACGGCAAGGCTAACACGTTTAAGGATAGTCGAACTGACATATATTGGCAAGAAGAAGTTTTACGAAAATCCATTATAGTTTCGCGTGTGTTTGATTCCTAAGTACGGCTTTCTGGCTATTTTACATTATCTAAACCATAAGAGAAAACTTTATCCATGTTATGCGTATTTTCTACCCTATTTAAAACAAGGAAAGTCATATTGTGGCTATGATATCGTTAAGTTGTTTGCGGTAGTTGTGATAGTCCTGCTTTGCTAATTTATTGTTTCATGTTTTACTAGTTGTTGACTAAAAACAAAATTATTGGAATGTTTTTTATGGATCGTGAATATTTTTAGAAATCTTGCATTAGCCTTTCATACTATAACTTTAAATTCAGCATTTTACAGGGGTATTTAGGTATTTAATCGCCTCGTCCGTCGAAGCTAAGTAAGTAAGACCAAACCTGTATTATGAGGTTGTTTTGCTAACAAAAAATGATATGTTGCCATGTATCTCCAAAACTTAGCAGTTTGCCAACATTTGCCACTACTATGAGCATTTTCAACAAGCATGAAGGCTGTTGAGAACAGGTATTGAACAGTTATCCGACGGAACTTTTCCAAACTCTGTAAAAATAGAGCGAAATCCCAACGCCCCCTGGAGTCCTGCAGGAGGTAAAGAGCACTTGTGGAGAAATGTCTTACGTAAATTTGTAAATTGGGTGCGAGGGCACGAATGCCGCTTCAAACGCCATGCTCTGTGGCCTCGGTCAAACTTTCTAATTCAGGTAAACCAGAGGGAGAGTGGCGCACAAAGTTTGTATGTAGGCAGCAATGGCGAGCTTATCCAAAAGGCTTAGTCACGATGTTCGTGTTACATAAGCGAGACTGGACGATGCTTTTTTCGTCCTGGACTTCTAACTCTTCAGAAACTTCCATGCGCTGTTATAACAGGTGTTTGCCAAAAGCTGAAAGCGTCATGAAAATTGCTGTCTTAACATGCACAGCGGAGAGAGGTCTAGCGTCAACACGCAGTGGAGGGGTCCTAAGTTTCCCTCTGACGAGACTATGGTCAATTTTCATTGACTTGGGTTAAGATCTTCCAGGGTCAAACGAGGTCATAAAGTCTTAAATCTGGAGCGTGCTGGAGATCTTTTGGGAAATACTGTGATTAGGCAACAACAACAAACAAAAACGCGGAAGACACGAAAAGCGGACTCAGGTCATAAAGGGAAGATTCCACAAAATATTCCCTGAAAGTTTGACGTGGTCACTCAAAATTACTGACCTATGACGTAAAAATATCGCATATTCTCAATAGCGTGGGTACATGGTAACTGGCGCGGTAGCAGCCTTTGGGCGAGAAAGCAGGGTTTGACCTTAAAAATACCTTTCACCTTAACCTGTCACCTTGATCTTGACATCAAGTAGCCTTAACTATGCAGACATAGCACAACATACGTCATGCTGAGTAATGCGATCTGACCGAAACACTGGGGTCAATGACCTTGAAAATGTTTGTATGATCTTGGCCTGTGACCTTTGACCCTGACCTTCATATGAAATGATATTGACACAAAATCTTGATTATATGGCATTTTACGCCGCCATTCGGTCTAGAGGGCAGGGATACTGGTGCAATTGCAATGATCGCAAAATATATGCCTGACTTTGAAAGACTATTAGTAAATTGTTTACCGATTTTCAACGTGCCGGCATACTGTCATTCAACAAGGGTGAAGTGGATGGTTCGGGTTGTCACGTAACGTCCAAAATTTTGGTAAATGGAAGGGGGGGGGTAAAATGATTAAAATTTTGAGTTAAGATAGAAAGACTACCTGCGGTCCTGGCGGGGAACTGGGAGAACGCGCGTCCTAAATTTTCATAAGACAAAATCGGATTTAAGCCCTGCTGAAGAAATGGTTCAGAGGGTTTGCTGCGATCACAATTTTTGGCGTGGAATGGGCCGGGACAACTGGCAGCTGCGAGAGTGGTTTTCGGGCCGTGGCTCTTCTAAGCATCCTCAAACTGCTCGATTGTCGCAAACAGGTCTATAAAATGATACTTTGTAAAGTTTTTTGCGTCTGTTTCTTTCAAATGGAACCGCAAAGTGACTGCCCTTGGACGGGGTCGACTTACATGGCGCAGAATGGTGTGGATGCTAGAATATTGTTTCCGTGTTGAGCTGTAGCCCTTAATTTTATTTGTGGTTAGTACGGAGTACGTCCGTACAGATTTCACCCATAATTTATAAAGTCGGATGCGATGCGGTGCCGACAAGGGCCCTATGTTGTCGATTACATTAACGCGGAGGGATTGGACAGGCTTCAAACGCTACCAAACAAAGACCAGTTAGGTGAGTCAGGCAGCGTGACCAAAGACCAAATTGGGTGACCAGGGCCACATTTCATAAAGGGTGTGGAAATGTGACGGATTTAACACCACACTTACCTGCATAGTTACGCTATACACAGAGTCACGTTTCATAAAGAGCAGTGACATTCACGGGAAAGCGGCGTATATATGAAGTGCAGAGTGAATTATACCCATTTCCGAAATGGAATTATCCCTTCCAAATGGACTAGATAACATACTTTTTAATAATAAAGTGAGCATTTCCATTTTTATTTCATTAGTTGATATAAATTATCTGATTTATTTGCTCTTTTTATTACTTATCCATTTTCATGAACCTTCTAAAATTTTACCGAAAAATGCGCGCAAAAAGGTGACAGAGATAATTGTAAAAAAAATAGTGAACCTAAAAATACGACGCATTTTTAGCAAATATCTCTCGCCTTGCTTGCTGTAGAATGTACCTTCAAAACTGTGAAACCAGAAAACGTGAAGGCACCGTACACGATGAAAGCTCCGTTTGCGAACAGATCCTCCCTAAATCCCGGACCATAGCTCCGCCTCTGGTAAATGCGATATCTGAAAAATTCCAGGAGGTCTACTCAAGTTAGTTTTAGTAAAATCCAGCTAGTTACAAAGGCCTATCGCAAACCATTCTAGAGATATTTTGGAAAAAACAGGGATGGGAGGGCAGAATCCGCCCCACCGCTGCCAGGACTAGGGTTAAACGGTGCTTCTGAACTCCCCTCCTTATAGGATACAAGTATGGGCGTCTCCACCGTGCGACTTCGCACTCCTGTGATAGGTGACCTCTGCCTTAATATTGGCATCCCTGGTGGGATCGGCTCCCTGAGACGCTCCGGCGCTCAATATCTACCTGACGTAGGTGGGCTGGCAACTGATTGGAGGGAGCGTGACTTGAGTGGGGCGGCCGTCTCTGTGCTCTATGGGACGTTAAAATTTGGCTTCCAAATTAGCCTGGAAAAAGTTTCTCGTTCCCTAGCTCCACCAGACCGAGGATTGGGTGATACGATAAGTTACCAAATCTAAGTGTGAGCTCAAATGTAAGTGGGAGGGAGCTGGAACCAAGTAAGATTGATGTGCTTACTGTGTTTGATATTGCTGAAATAACCTTTTAATCACCAATGTTAGGTGGGTACTACCCGCAAGACTCTCGGACGATATTTTAGTGGAAGTACTCTTTTCTTTCAAAGAGCGAGTCTGGATCCAGCGGTATGTAATTTTTTAGAAGGAGGAGGGCCTGCCCAAGCTTTACAAAGCGTTACGTCGGGCAGGGGGAGTAAGAAATCACAAGAAAATGCGTTACATGATTTATGGACAACCCAGTACAACAGGTAAAACCTTATTCACACTTGCTTTCTTCTCACGTTACAATTAGGACGAAATTACCTGTGCAGGCACTCATATAAAACAATGACTTTTGTCTGCGCTACACCATTCTGATTCCAGTCTTTCGTACACATGATTCAGCTTGAAATGCTTCAGTCCCAGCGACTTCTCGACTTTTCAATTTGAAGCCGATTTGAGTGGGTGCGTGTGCGCGCGCGCTCTGCCCTGCTCCGGGAGTGCGGCCGTCGGCGCCGACGACGGCGGCGACGTGAGCGCGTGCACCAGAGCAGAGTCGGCCGTCGCACCCGGCCAGTGGCTGTGTTCCTTGGTGCGTTCCGGGTGACTGGGCTGTGTTCCTTGGTGTGTGTCTGTTGGGGACGTAGCCACGAGCACGAATGAGACGGCCCAAAACACTGATGTTTACCGGGTCTTGGTAGCGTTATGGATCATTTGCTTTTATGTTTTGGAAATATGTGCAGTGTTATTGGTGGATTCGTATTGACAATAGTTGAGTAATGTTCCTGAGTATTGGTGCAGCGTCTGGGGAAACAGGGGTCCGAGTCTGGCGGGACTGGGCGCCCATTATTGGGAAAAATACTAAGGGAACGCTGCCTCATGTACCGAAGTTCAGTGAATAGCTACATCGACAGCATGGCCAAGCTGAAGAGCTGAGACTGGTTGTGGTTAGCTGGTGGTGCATGTACCACGGCATCAGGGTGTGAACTATTCACAAAAACTACAGCAGCGGCCGCATCGCAGCGGACGAACAGCCAATGAGAGCAGGAAAGCCTCGAATCTACCTCACCTACCCTTGGAGAGGCAAGGATATTCGTCTCTGGGTATGTAATGGTTATTAGTTTTCTTACTATGTTTTCTATTTCTGTTGTTGGGAATATTGACTTTCAATTGAAATAAAGACTTTCAATACATTTCAAATGAATTGACTTTCAGTTCGGGGCTGATATAAATAGAAAATAAAGTATATAACATATAATACAATGACATACCATAATGAAGCGAACCTTGTTCTGAAATGTATGCTTCTTGGACATATTTATTTTGACAGAAGTGCGGGTATGGAAGGTCACTCCTGCTCTCTTAGTTAGGCTAAAAGTGAGTCTTTTAAATATCTAAACAATAGCTTTCCTCAGTACATATGCGCTATCAGGGTTGTTACTTTGGCAATAGCCCAGCGGCAGTAAGCTATGGGAGAGGCTGGATTTTGGCGGGTGCGAGGAAACCGAGACTAATCCCTGTTGCGCCGCTGCTGTCATCCTGGGTCTAGGGCAACCAGGCGGCTATTTAGTCTCAGGGTAACCGGGAAAACTTCAGGAAACGTACGGGAAAACATTGCGGAAAAATTATACCAAGTTGTCCGTGGGCTTAATAAAAGTCCTTTAAAATATTTCTAACTCACAGCGTGACTCATCGTTTTTGCCTCGCTGTCTCACACCGAGCGCATTTGTTAATCCAGTGCAACCTGGTTTGAAATGCTCTTGCAAGTCCTTCAAGGGGAACGCCACTTTTAGCAAGGGCCGATGGAAGCGTATAAATTGGCTTGATACAAATGAAGGATTTCTTTCTGGTGTTCTCACTACAACTTGGACCAGCTTGTAAGTGCCAGGGAAACCTGCTGTTGCTGAAGCGCCCCTATGACATCTTATTTGCCTCCTTATTACCGAAATTGTGACTCAAGCTAAAAACAGTGGCCGATAGGGTTTTGCCACCGATGAAGCTCAGACGCACCAAAACCACATAGACATATTTTCACCATAAATTCTCGTCATCTTTTGACACCATTCACAATGTTTTGGCTCACTTCCATAAGAGCTGAGAACGAGAGGGCTTCAACAACCTGCATGCACATCTGGGGTAAAAGTGAATCGGGGCAATTGTGGTGAAAGTGGCATGCAGTGACAGTGCGTGTGCGAGCTTGGGATCGGTTGGCCTGAGACGCTCCTACACTCAATGTTTACCCGACGTAGCTCGGCTGTCAACTATTGACTGATGAAAGGGTGACCTGAGCGGGGCGACCGTTCCTGTGTTTTGTGAGATGTTAAACTCTGGCTTATAAATTAACCCTCTGTTGCTCGTTCAGATGGTGGGGTCGGGGTTTCCGTGACAAGTCCCTTAATGACTTTAGTTGGGCTCCGACTCCAGAAACCGAACTTGCAACAACTTGGATAAGATTTACAAAAACAAGTTAAGCAGTTCTACGTGAGCCAAATTAGTCATTGTATCGTATTAGCAGTATGACACATTGTTTTTTTACACGAGGTAAGCCCTATCGCAGACAAGTATCATCAGGCTGTGCTATGTTAATTACAATCTATTGACGAGTTGTTGCTTCCTTTTATGCTGGTGAAAAGCACCACCCACTGCTAGCTGTTGCATGGTCTCTGGTGGTGCTTGAGATCGTCCGAGCGTAAATAATGCGCTTAGGCGTTCGAACCCACATTTATCATACTAAAACAATTTTTTAACTAGCCAACAACTTTAAGTAAGCTAAAATTAGATATCACGAACTTTTTAATATGCAAATTGTGTGTTTTCCACCGAGGGCCGGAGAGTCAGAGGAACCACATGGCTACCTGCTGTCATTGGAGCGTCGTTTAACTACAAATGTATTGTTTGTAGTACAGCAACCAGAGTAAATTACGGACAGCTTCAATTAGCAAGTAGACCGCTTCTTTAGAAACTATTTTTCATATGTTCCTAAATAATGGATCATTTGTTAAATACCTGCCAGCAATGAGAGCTCTCCTACAGCTTATTCTAGCTAAAGTTCAACATACAATTGCGTAGTGCCGCGTTATTTTTTGCCGTCGGTTCTCACGCGTGACACGTTTGGCATTCTATAATTGGTTCCCTGTAGCACCTCCCTTTGCGATGACCAACCATAAATAGTCATCGATTATTGCTCTTCTTGGCTGTGGCTGCTGAGACCAGCCAGCAAACAAGGCGCCTGCTAACTTACACAAGGTCCAATTAAGCATTGAAACCAGATCCCCGTGGTCAATACGACTGCTGCAGCCGATAATGCATGCCACAAAGTTGGAAAAAAGAAGCCCGATGGTGTGCCGGGTACTCACCAGGTGGAGCTAATCTCATCGATAACTCTTATATAACGTGCGGTAATTCCGACTTTTCTTGACCTATGCTAGATATATTATTTCCCAGTATTTGCCCAGCGGCGGGGGCCGAACACCAACTGGCGGATTTACGGCAGTATTCCTCATAACCCGGCACCGCCCGGGCTCTTTTTGCTCTCACTGCCGCCGGGGTCGGATCGGGCCCCTAACGATCTCGGGAACTGAAAGTGATACCAAAAAGGTTGAAACCGAGCTACAACTGCCTTACCATCTTCAACTCTCACGTCCAGTTTTAACCATATCTGCCGACCCGTGACGTCACAGAGGGCCAAAATGTTAAAAAAATCCTTCATAACTCGGTGGTCATTAGACTTAGAACAAAGCCGAGGGAATCAATGTGTTCGTCTTGGCCAAAGGATTCAAATGATACGTAATATTACCCCAAAAAGTCATACCGTGACATTGACCTCAGGTCAAGGTCAAACAACGACCTTTAATGGGCATTTTAAGGGTCGTTCAAAGGTCATGGCAAAGATCATGGAAAAAATGTTACACAATTTCGAAAACCGTGACATTTTGTGACCTCTGGTGACATTGCTATTGACCTGACGTCGAATTGGACGACAGTATGCAGATTTGTCCTTTAAAGAACCTTTGAACGATGTTTACAAACTTGATCTAGCTCTTCTAGAAGTTGAGTTACACCCTGGTTTCGTCAGCCTCAATTTAGAAGAACACAATCACCTTACATAGGTTTAGAAATGGCGTCATAACTCGTTGACCTGACCTGATCTGACACCAATTTTTGTTAAGTTATTGAATTGATCGCCTTAGAGGTGTGGAAAGTTACGCGCTTCTCATTTAAATAAACTCGGAATCATTCGTGAAAAACCAAGGGGGGCGCCCCTCAGGCGGTGAAGGGATAATATTGGTGGCATTTCCCATCCCTCCCCATCTCCCCTCAGTTGGTTTTGCTTGCATTTAACCTACATAGCAAACATCTGCTGTAAGCACGATGCATTAGCGAATATACATAAAACCGCTAGCTCCTCTTGACTGAAGTAAGTAATAAGTGAAGTAGTAAGTATTGAAAGGACCATTCACCAGCTTTCCAGTGCTCCCATACAAAATTTAAAAATAGTTACGTCCTGGAAGGGTAAAAGAGCCGGCTGGTCAAGGTATCAAAGAGCCAGCTGAGCTGTTCTAATGGTACAGTTTCTCTTCATAAAGCGCCCGTGCTTGATGTCGACAGGAATTCAGTAGATTGCCTGATTTTTTATTGGAATTTGGGAAAAAGGTGTTGCATTGATGGATATGTGACGCTTTTGCTCGATATATTTGTATGCCATTTTTGTTTGCAGTGTCGAGGCCCAATATGAAGCAGTCGTTGGAATTTTCTGGTTATTGCGATAATATTGGCATATATGCAGAAAAATATGCATTTGATTATCGTTGTTTACAGTTTGCAGCTGAACTTCCACGATTATTTGAGACCAAGCGCCATCAGCTGTGAATATGTTACCTTAATAACCACTCCGATGCCCAGCCCCACAAGATCCTGCAGCAGCTCCCGTGGCCTGGTCCGGAAGCCCAACCCAGTTTCAGTTCATTAATGTCAGGTTTGCGCGTTAAGCTGCTTATCAGGTTCCGGCAGGTGCCAGCGTTATTTAATTAGCTTCTCTAGCTAATAAAATAAGCTAAATTCGTCGACGTATGATCGGTGGCCTGTGTTGTAACCTAACATTACATGGCAGGAAAAAGGAAGAGGTGAGAGTTTGGTCGTTGACATAGAAAGCAAAGCTACAGTTGTAGCTATAAAACATGTGTCTCAGTCCTGACTCGCCTGCCGGGCTGTGCAGCTGCTGCATTTCACTGTGTCTCACCCAGGGGCGTCGCCACCGGGGGGGCCAGGGGCTTGGTTGCCCCCCCGCTTTTTGGCCAAAAATTTCCTGATCTCAGTCCAAATGGGAGAAAACCGGACATTCTTATAACCAGCCGCTCCAGAAGGCAACGAGGAGCCCAAATTCGAACAGTATTTGGTCCTAATGTGGAAAGTTTTTTGTCAGCGTCAGTTTAAAGTTTGGCTGCCCCCCCCCCCCACTCTTTTGCCGGTGGCGACGCTTATGGTCTCAGCTATGAAATTAGGTTCTTTTATTTCGACCAGCTATGTTGCACAGAAAATGAATATTGCACTTTCAGACAAGCGTACCTATCTCAGTATTTATATGATGGGTTATACATATATGATGGCTATACATGCGCTACCTATTGGTAACGCATGTATAGTTCATCAGGCTTCTGAGCTTTCAAATACTTTCAGCTTCTGTGGAGCCTCCAAAGTCAGGCTGAGGGCGTCGACGGGGGCCAGACCTGCTGGTTTGGTGAACAGGGGTATCATGGCCCCACCTCCCTCGTGGTAGTAACGCCCCTGTCGGGTATTTACAAACCAATCAATGCTCCTGCTCCGACCCTTCCAGCAACATATAGCTTTAGACACCCTATATTCGATACACGTTTTCTAAATGTCACCGGGAATACGTCACAGACAAAATGTGACATTTACGTATTCTTCTTTTAAGTGATCTTTCAGGTCTTAGGAGGCTGTCAGATACATCTATAGAAGAGAATGTCCCCACTGTGCTCCTAGAAGAGAATGCCCCCGCGTTGCCGCGGGCTGCGGTGGTAATATACTGAGACACCTCGTGATCATCAAACTTGTGCCATTGTCCTGTGGCCGGTACCTTATATTAGGATTTGTAATGCCCATCCTCCATGCCATCGTGATGGCTCGCATAGGCGCATCATTGATTTCAGATGGGGTTTCTGGGCACATGGTCGGAATAGGGCGCCATCCGGATCCGGGGAGGTACCATAACCCAGACTCCACTCCAAGTTGTTTGGCAGCAATACGTCATCAGGGTTGGACGTGGGCAACGGTTCCTATGCAGGACATTGGAGAAATTACACTTCTTCGAAGCTCTACAAAAGCCTATTTAAGACCTGGATCAACACAGTTGATTTGGTTAAATAGAAGTCTGAAACATGTTTATCTTTGAAACTTTCATGCGTTTTGTAGAATATCAAGCGTAGAATATTAATTTTTCAAATTATCTAGAGCATGTCAAAATAATAGCAGCTCCAGCACTTACAGCCACTTGCAGTCAGACTTGAACAGATGCCGTTGATTGCTAACGATGTTGCCATGGCAACTCCCAAAGACAACAATAAACACTGGACTTGAATTGCTGGGTCTGGCGGCTAGATTTAAACGTATCTCTCTCGGCTGTTAATAAAAGTGGACGGATTGAAACGAGTTTGCAGGTTTTATTCTGACGCTAATGTTATTGTACTTCTTCTAATCCATGCCGGCGTGCCTGATTTGAAATTTCAGCGAGTTCTCGTAACATCAAACTTCAGGTATTTGAATCCGATGGTCGTGTACCTACTGGTACGGCTTCATCCTACTCGACGCTTCTTTTGCATTTTTCTTGTAAGGAGTCAGATTACACTGGTCAACAAAATTTAACTTTTGTCGTGGATCAAATATAAAATAGTCCGTGTCTAGGGTAATTTGTGGCGCTGAACACGAATCTGGCAGCAGAAATGCCGTATCAGACCAGAATTTTGAGATCCAGTATGTCTGTGTGTCGTCTTTGTGCAAGCATTCTTGGCATCAGTGGCATTGACAGTGCAAAACCCAAGAGGTCTAGGAAAATGAACGTTTAGGTGTTTGTGGAGGCTAGGGTATTCTACCTTAAACCCGATTTTCATTGACCTAGGTCAATATATTCAAGGTAAAACGAGGCCATATAGGTCAAATTCTATATGTGCAGGGTAGCCATTGGGAAATGCCGTGATTATGCGATGAGAAGCCGGATATGGAGAGAAAGTGGCCTGAAGTAAACAGAGGAAAGGTCTGAGGCAATGTTTTCTGAAACTTTTAGGCCAAGGTCGTTCAAGGCCATTGACCTTTGACGTCAAAATATTACATTTTGCCTATAACATGTACTGCAACTAGCACTATGGCAACCGTCGGGCGGAAAATAAGGTTTGGCCTTGACCCATGAAGTTTGTCTTGAACCTGCGACTTTGAGCTCAAGATTGAGTGACCTAGCGTATGACGTCATAGCATGATATACGTCATATTAGGCGGCATCGTCCGACCAAAGGCACAGGGGTCAATGACCTTGAAATGGTGGTATGACCTTGACCTGTGACTTTTTACTAAGACTCGACCTTCAAGGGAGGTGACTCTGACATAAAATCCTCATCATATAATGTTGCGAACGTCACCTCTCGGTCTACAATACCGGCGAGCTTGTGCGACCGAGCGCAAACCTTGTTCAATATACAATGTTCATGCAGTTGAATGCGAGGTAGTCTTTCGTTGCAATAAATTCACATGTATATTGATAAGCTGCATTGTCTGGGTGCAGATAATCCGGATTCTCGACATCCTTGATCTATATTTTTCCACAAAAGGCTAGGCTGATGACAGTGTGTGGAAAGTGTAGGGGCTATACAACAGGTATGCTCTGGAGAAGAAACCAGGTCCGATGGCAAAAACGGTTTCTAAATTTGAAATCAGCGGTATCGAAATAGGCTGAAACAGGTGTTCACGTGCCGGATCCATTTTGGCTGTTGACCAGCTGGGCCAATGACTACGCGTGGAAATGGTAAAAGGGCTATACACAGGGTATGCCCTGGGCAGAAAACTGGGTCCGATGGAGCAAAACGGTTATCAGATTCGGGATCAGCGGTACCGAAATAGGTAGGAACAGGTACTCCTATGCTGGATCCATTTTGGCTGTTGACTAGTGTTATAAGCGTGTGGGTGCTGATAATTTGAATGTACGTGATGGAAGGTATCTAAATTTGCGAATGCGAAGCTAGAAATGGCTTCTCTTTGTATTTTATAGCTGATTTATCTGTTATGGTATGTTTGTCGAAATCACTTTTTATGAGTGTATAGATGCAACTGGGCCTTCGTTGATTAAATAAATGCATGCCCTTTTAACACATTCTTTGAAGTTGTTTTACTTTTCGGTACAGATGCTCGTTAAATATGCCACTCGCCGTTTAGATCAACGCTACTGTTTGATGGGTAAATGGCGTTTATTTCGATTTATACTAGATTGCTACGACCCCACATACGGATTGCCTGGTGTTGGTGTTCGCAATCGTTACCTCGTTCTTAGACTGTATCCTGTATTGTTTTACGCTATTGTAATTTAAAAATAAACGTGGATCCAATTACGCCCTTACTTGGTATGTTCCAGCTGATCCTCCCAAAGCTTGGTAGATTCTCCTAAAACTTTGTAGGAAAACTTGGTAACGTCATAAGGGGAGGACTACAGATGTAAATTTAGTAGGAAACTTGGCTTGTACCTGTATGTAAAGAACCCTGCCAAAACTTATCAGGTGGGCGCTAAATCCCATCGAGGGGCACTGGTACTCGCCGCCCGGGAGGGGGAAGGTGGGAAGCGACATTTCCGGGGGCGCCATCAAAATTTAATGGGAGCACCGCTGTTCAGGGATGGGAAGGAGTCAGGCGCACCCTTCTTCCCCTGGATCCGCCTATGGTGGCTCACAATGCTGTATAGGTCGTACTTGTGTAGTACATGCCACGTATGTTGTATTGGTATGTATGTATATGTGTATGTATATTTTAGAATATTCTCATACATGAGAGGCTTTTCACATTCCATCGTCAATTGGGTGCAGAAGGAGATAAAGATATAAAAGTGTAAAAATCACAAGAAAACCTAAAAAGCAATAAAAGAAAGGTGATAAAACACACATAAAACACATTTAAAACAGATGCACGGTATGAACGACACTGGCACACAATTTAAAAAAGCGTGCTAACTCGCACACACACTCACCGACCCAACATGTTTCTTAGTGGCTGTTTAAAGCGAATGTAGAGATGTAGAGTGATATTTATAGGCTCTTCAAAATGAATTTGAGGCTTCACTGCCTCCTCCACAGCCCATCATGTTAAAACCTCCGAATATTTAGGATGATGATGGGGTGTATGCAGTGGCAGATGTATGGGCTAGGGGGCTGGAGCCTCCCCGCCATTGTCTCGGAACAGCCTTCGACTATGCATTTGCGATAGGCACTGACATTTCGGGGGATGGCACTCTAACAGTCTTGTCCTGGATCTGCACTGATTGTAGGTGTCAGAGCCCCAGTACTTTTGTAGCGCCTGTGGTGCTTTCACACAACCTGCTTTCCATCCTCTCCCCGGTCTCCTATGCAGACGCAAACATTCCTGTAGCGAGCACTTGCCTTTCGTTTTAGGCATGGGCACAGGCAGATGGGCGAATTTCTCCCACTTGACCGCCTTTCTGCAGTGCGAGTATTACAAAGCTGAATCGGTCGGCCCCCTCAGCCCCCAGGACAAGTTGAACAATAACATAGAGGAGCGGTCGTTGCTTATAACATCGTACCAATATTTATCACTCGAATCTTTATCGTGTCTCTGGGTTCGAGAAAAGTCTGGTTGGCTTACGTTTTTCGAGAAATTACCGATTACGAAAAATACTCTTTTTTAAATGCCAGATTCCTTGACTTACCAATACAGTCCTGCGTACAGGAAAACACAACTCAATCATTTCTCTAAAAAACAAACAAATATGAACAAATATATCACCCAGAATTCAAGACTAGACTAAAAAAGAAAATGTTGGTACTTGACCGGGGTCAGGTGCATGGATCTGTGTGGTCTGGGTCCTTTTTTCACTGGTGCTTTGCAAGTATCCACCCCTAACCACAACTCGGGCTAGAGTGATGTTAAAGAGAGGTGCTGCCCTGGGACATGCCACTGAACATAGGGCAATTATGAGCTAGGAGAATATATTACCGTGCAGTTAATGTCCCAATGGTAAAAGCGGAAGGTAACACAATGTCTGAAGCTAGTCCGAAAAGTCAGAGTCTTGTCCGACCAAAGCTCGAATCAGGCTAAACAAAATCGGCTTTTGTTCGGTCGTAAAGTGGTACACCCTGAAGAAGGCTGGTTTGAAAAATAAAATAAATAAAATCTCGTCATAAAAACCAGTCTCGAATATGTTAAGACGACCCCAGTTTTTGGCCAATCATCGAGACTCATAATGAGACGACTATACGTACTGATCCTCCTGTCACCGTGTGTTTCAAGCTTTTATGGCAACTGGCAACTTCGGCATTGACCCGGTTAAAATGTATTTTTTAAAGGAGCTGACATCTTTGTCGACTTTATCCGTTCTTTTAGCTTTTAAGTGAATCTGTGTGTGTGTGTGTGTTTTCCAGGTGCCATTCCCACCCTAAGTATTCGCATGCAACTCAAATAGAGCCACTAATCGCATTGTACTGACCAGAAAACTCTCCTTTCATGTTTTGTTTCTTACAGAGCTCGCATTTTTTACGGAGAAACGACACTTATTAAATGCACTACTTTCTGAGAGCACTGATATCCATGTCCTTTCAAGCCATGCCAACATTTTCCTATAGATATCGATTCCAGGATTATAAGTCTCCCCGGAAAAGATAACGCCATTGTCATGACTGTTGTCTTTTGCGCGTTTACGCCAGGCGTTTGGCAGCAAAAGAGACTGTGTGCTGATGGGCGCGTGACTTTTTGTTTCAGAGCTATCGTAACGTGAGGGCGGAAGCGGGCCGTTCAGAGGGAGAAGCTCACCTCCCAGCGGCCTCCTCTCATCACAGACCGAACGGCCATGTTCGCAACAATGAGGTCTGTTTTCCGGGGTAATCTACCCGCTCAACTTCGCTATTCTCTAGCGTGATTGGCATGGGCCTTTTTTCTTCTTCCTGATGGTTAAACATGACTTATGTGCTATACTCACGCAAATGTTAATAAGTTGTGTCGGGTATTTTCAAGTCCTTGAGTCGGGGTACAAACTGAGTCCACAAACTGACTTGTGATCCCTCAAACGTCACTGTTTGCAAAACTGGCCCATGCTCTACACTAACCCGTGCTCCACACTAACCCGTGTTCCACACTAGCCCGTGCTCCACACTGCCCCGTGCTCCACACTGGTCCGTGCTCCACACTGGTCCGTGCTCCACACTGGTCCGTGCTCCACACTGGCCCCTAGCTCCACACTGCCCCGTGTTCCACACTGTCCCGTGCTCCACACTGGCCCGTGTTCCACACTGCCCCATGCTCCACACTGTTCCGTGCTCCACACTGGGTTGTGTTTAACACTGGCCCGATCTCCACACTGGCCCTAGCTCCACACTGGTCCGTGCTCCACACTGCCCCGTGCTCCACACTGGTCGGTGCTCCACACTGGCCCTAGCTCCACACCGGCCTGTGTTTAACACTAGCCCGTGTTCCACACTGGCCCGTGCTCCACACTGGCCCGTGCTCCACACTGTTCCGTGCTCCACACTGGTCCGTGCTCCACACTATTCCGTGTTCCACACTGGCCCTAGCTCCACACTGGCCCGTGTTCCACACTAGTCCGTGCTCCACACTGGCCCGTGTTCCACACTGGCTCGTGCTCCACACTGTTCCGTGCTCCACACTGGTCCGTGCTCCACACTATTCCGTGTTCCACACTGGCCCTAGCTCCACACTGGCCCGTGTTCCACACTAGTCCGTGCTCCACACTGGTCCGTGCTCCACACTGGCCCGTGCTCCACACTGGTCCGTGCTCCACACTGGTCCGTGCTCCACACTAGTCCGTGCTCCACACTGGCTCTAGCTCCACACTGGTCCGTGCTCCACACTGGCCCTAGCTCCACACTAGTCCGTGCTCCACACTGGCCCTAGCTCCACACTGGTCCGTGCTCCACACTGGTCCGTGCTCCACACTGGTCCGTGCTCCACACTAGTCCGTGCTCCACACTGGCTCTAGCTCCACACTAGTCCGTGCTCCACATTGCCCCGTGCTCCACACTGGTCCGTGCTCCACATTGGCCCTAGCTCCACACTGGTCCGTGCTCCACACTGGTCCGTGCTCCACACTGGTCCGTGCTCCACACTGGTCCGTGCTCCACACTGGCCCGTGCTCCACACTGGTCCGTGCTCCACACTAGTCCGTGCTCCACACTGGCCCTAGCTCCACACTAGTCCGTGCTCCACATTGGCCCTAGCTCCACACTAGTCCGTGTTCCACACTGGTCCGTGCTCCACACTGGCCCTAGATCCACACTGGTTCGTGCTCCACACTGGTCCGTGCTCCACACTGCCCCGTGCTCCACACTGGTCCGTGCTCCACACTGGCCCCAGCTCCACACTGGTCCGTGCTCCACACTGGCCCTAGATCCACACTGGTTCGTGCTCCACACTGGTCCGTGCTCCACCTGCCCCGTGCTCCACACTGGTCCGTGCTCCACACTGGCCCCAGCTCCACACTGGTCCGTGCTCCACACTGGTCCGTGCTCCACACTGGCCCTAGCTCCACACTGGTCCGTGCTCCACACTGCCCCGTGCTCCACACTGGTCCGTGCTCCACACTGGTCCGATCCACAATGGCCCGTGCTCACTGCCCTCAGAGGCCCGTCTACATATATGTGAGTTGAAAATCCTGTTTCTATTCGCCCATAAACTTTTGTTGTTTAGGTTATAAGACTTAATAACATATGTTCTGCAAAAGGCAGCTGATGATCCATAGTGAACCATTGGATCCACGCTCTCTCAGTAGCGGCCCATTGTAAAAGATATGTAATGTCGTTCCGGGTTAATTTTATTTTTTTTTTTTTTTTTTGGGGGGGGGGGGGGGGACCCCCAGCGGGGGGGGTTGCTGAAGGGCCAGGGGGGGGCGTGGGTTCAAAAAGGGCGCTGCAGCGGAGTTGCGGCCCGCTCTGGTTCCGCCAGCTCGGCACGGAACTGAGGTTTGAACTTCCTACTGTGCCGCGGAACTCTGCTGAGATGCGGCACAGCATAATCATTAGAGGATGCTGTGCCGCCGTACTGATGTGTGCTCCGGTGCAGTGGGAGTCCCAGGTCAGTTTTCCGAAACCACTAGGACTGGTGCGTGGTAGGTGTAGGGAATTTAGGTTTGCTTTCGGTGCTGCTGCTGCCATCTATTTCGGAACAGGGGGTCAGTGAAGTCCGACTGTTTCGAAATTATATATCCAAAGTTATAAGTTACATCTCATCTAACTTTCACTAAGAGTTTTTTTCTTATCCTGTAATAAACTAATGTTAATGCCCAATTTTAGTACCTGTGCTCTCCCTGAATGTTACTGGTGTCACCGTTTTTTTTTGAGTGCACAAGGAAACATCTATCTCATGTTATTTTTTCAACGTATGGAAAACGAAGAAAATATGGAGCGGGTAGTGGTGCGACCCACTAACAGATTACTGATATTAAATGTCTTTTATAATTGAGCCTTTGTAGTTTGCCTCGCACGGATAAGGAAGAGCACTCCTGCTTACCTCATAAATGGGCAGTGGGCAGAGGAGGAAAAAATCTCCAAACTGTCCCGAACCTAATGTCTAATACTGAATACTGTCGCTTTTAACTTTTCAGTACAGGCAATAAATAAAGCACACATAATACGACAAAAAATAACACTGCAGGCCGCCCAGGAATCGTACCTGCAAACCTTCACTTTGTAGCCCACCGCTCTACCAACTGCGACCTGTAATGTTTTGGCGACAGTTTGAATATTACCGTATGCCTGCAGAGTAAAGAGTTAGTGTTTGCCAGCTTAACTGCTAGGGAACAAATACCCCCAAATACCCTTCAACCAGTGGTCAAATCTGACTATCAATCGAATAACCTGCGAATGAGATGAATAATTTTACGTGTGTGCTAGTGCAGTTTTCTAAATGCATTCTACAACGAATAGAGACCGTCATAAAAAATCAGGAATTGCCGTCGGGCCCTGTGTCTCCAGAAACTCTGGCTGTCGCCTTCCGAAGGTCATTGCTTGCCGTAGAAAAGCAGAAAAGGGACGTGACTACTGATTAAACAATTGTGAATCACTTGCTTTATTTGCCACAAATTCTTCTCTTTTGAACCGTCTAGCGCGACATAGGCGGATCCAGGATTTCGGATCGTGTGAAAAAGGGGTGCACAAGCTGGGAGCCATCTGGACCATGGTGATGCCTTTTTGGGTGAAAAAGCCTATTGTGGGGGCGTCGGCACTTGCATCCTGAAGAGGGAGGGGGTGGAAGGCGACATTTCAGGTGGGGCCATTGACCTTTCAGGGGGCCGTGACCATTTCAGAGGGGGGCGAGGATTGATTGTAGTGGAGGTTCAGTGCCCCCGTTGCCTCCTGGATCCGCCTATGTATTGAGGCTTTTAGCTGAGTAAAGGCCCGGCTCCTTGGTAGCTTTGTACTTTTCTCCCAGGCTGCTGGAGGTCCGATTTCATTACGTTTTCTGTCGCACTAAATATTTTCAGTAGCATAGATCTATCGCAATCCCTGGTTGGCAAGTTGGCGATTTTTCCACCCCTGGCAGTGATATTTAAAAAAATGGAAAGCCTTCCCCCCACCCATTTTTCATTCCGAAAATTCTGAATATAAGCCAAATTAGGAGGAAATCAGAAGTTGCTTGTAACCGGCCTGTGTGGGAGACAAGAATGAGCTCAAATCCGATGAGTTTTTGACTCTGGGAGTGAACTCTCTTGATAGCAGCATGTTAAAAATTGACTGGCCTGCTCAAACTTTGGCCGGAGGCGACGTGTAAGACTGACATCTGCCGGTCTTAGTTGGGATTTTCCGGGACGAACTGGTTGTGCACTGGAACAATGCAGGCGGCCCTTGTCAAGTTTGCCGGTGCGTGGAATCAACGAGTGTTAACGTGCCCCGCGCGTTGAAACGGCGACAGAAACATTTCAGCTCAGTTTATTTGACGACGAACCGCACAGTCGTGGCTTTTCACTTGCCACGTCAAAATATTAAACACAAATGGGGTTCGTGGTAAAATCAGAGAAGAGCTTGTCTCAACAAGCTTCATACATACATAAGTTTGCAACACCTTATGAATAAGAGCACCATTCGTTCAATCACTCACCCCATATCATACACCACAAAATGGTAAAATAATACTAAAAGTGCTTAAGCGCTAAACAGGTAAAATGAAACAAAAACAATTAAATGTCTCCCGTTGTTCAGATCGGACTCGTTAGAATCAGTTGCTTGAGTGTTGTGTGGAAGGGCAGATCAAATGGTTCCAGTTCACTGGAGCTGAACAACTGAACACCGCGGTAGATAAGGCTGGGGCGGCCAGCTTCAGTTCTGATTTGTGGCAAAGTTAAAAGTTCGGCACGACGCGTATCGTAAGATTGGAGGGCGTTGGTGCGCAGACCAGTCGTATTTACCAGCGGAGTCGGAGCACCTGCTACAGGTATGCGCCGCGATGCACATAGAGTCCGAAAATCAATCATTTGTTTTGCAGTGTATCACCCCAGCTGAGGCAGTGCATCGGAGATGTGATCGCATCGTCGCCCACCAGTCACCACTCACACCACAGGTCCATCACCACAGGAAGAAACTGCATCAGCCACTTTTTGGCTCAGGTCAATATTGAGGTCATGACAGGTCAAAGAAGTTGACATGTTAGAGAAGTTATTCTGGGCTCCAGCGTCTGGCGGAGTTGAGTTAAATTTTTGTTGAATTAATTTTTAGGCACCACGTGCTTCCTCTCGTTACGGAAAATAGAATGATGTATGATATGACTATACCAGGTCAAAACATAATGATCTGACCTAAGGCCAAGTCAAGCTCACCATCTGACCAAGCATAGTCAGCATGCATATCAATCGACTCGCAATAATATATACAAACGTAATGGTATCAATATAAAGGCCTTGCCATCATTTCATACAAGGTCACTGAACCAAATCTGGAATCCTGCTTAAGTAGCCCCAGATGACCTTTTAGAGGTCACAGGTTCAAAATTGCAACATGAAACTGGGAAATGGGCCTAGGATGCTACAATTTGGAGAATATGAAGGATTATAAGCTGTATCTACATAAATAGAGCCATTTACGCCCAATTCCCGTTTTCACCATGCATTTGCAATGGAGAGGTCATGATCCGTGTCTGACCCCAGGGGTCAAGAATCTCGCCAACTCGCCCATGCTCGTGGGTAGCCAAATGAGGTTCAAAAGAACAGAACGTGGGTAGCCAATCACGGAACATTGACAGAGATCAAGATTTGCACATACTAGCACAAATCAAGTATTTCCACGATGCCTACCGCCACGTAAAAAGAACGATCCATTACATAGCAACGGCACCATACATTGGCTGATTTTAGATAACATTGTAACTATAAGTGACGAACGATACAATCTGGTGATAAATTATATATCCTCACTCACTCTTGTGGGTCACAGAAGGTTAGTTCTTAGATGAACGAATTTTAAACCAGAGTTTTTGTTATGCTTAACGTGACTAATAGCTCAGTTGGTATTCCATGAAGGTGTCATATGCTCTTTAAGGGTGGACTAACTTATACCGCCTCAGTGCGACCAAACTTTACCATGTCTATATCTTTGGCGTATTGAGGCTTGAGTCTGTGGGGAGTTAGGTATCTGTGGGTGGGCTGGAAACAAAAATTATTATATAATTTACTTAAAAGCACATTTATTAAATTATTTTATTCGACACAGATCAGGGCTGGTCTTTTATCTAATGACGTCGTCATTAGAGGTAGAAAAAATGTGCCACCAACGTAAGTGACAACCAAAGGTCAAGATTGCGGTGAAATAGGAACATAGGTACAATGGTATTCGTCTCAGCGTGAGAAATTGAAAAAGAGTCTTTCAATATGCTCTTTCAAATTTTAAAGGCCTCAAAAGGTCTGGAAAATGATCCCTTTTTGGTGTCAAACCCCAACAAATGTTTGGTTTGAAACTAGATTGGTGACACTTGAAGGTTTTTCTGACTTCTGAATGACGATTTGAAGTTGTTTATGAATTTTCAACCAGCCTAGTTTATAAGGCCTTTATCGTCTAAAGAAGCCTTGGACCAAAGAAGATGGGATAACGCAAGCTCCTGTGCTAATCGTGCCCAAGTTAGAAATAATATATAGTTATATCGCGAGGACTATTTACAGGTATTTAGTTGGTGAAATATAGGAAACCTGCCGGTTGGAGGGAAGTAAAAATGCTCATATTGCCCTGCAGATGACCAATTAGGTATTTTGGGCCTGGTATTGCTGATCACTTTCCTCTGGCTTGTTTCGGCGGCCAATTTTAGAAGTCGGTCATGTCCCAAAGAGCGAATGTCAATAAGATCAAAGGACAGAAAACACTTAGGTATCTCTAATTAAGGTATCTGAAATGTTTGTTGAGCAATGGGACATGAAGTGCAAGCAACGGCCCCGTGCTGTTGTCTGAGTATCTTAACTTGTTTAAAGCACTTCAATATTTTTGCTTATGTTTCTCAAATATGATACTCAGCGGCAGGTTATCAATACAATGTAACAAAGTTTTGTGAGAGAGAGAGAGAGAGGAGAGAGAGAGAGAAGAGTCAGTGAATCTGGCATAGTCGGCGCACTTCTTTTGAAGATTAGGAGGCAAGTCTGTAGCTTTTTGCTATTTCTTCACAATACGATGTCTAAAAGTTAACTGTGTCCTGTGTGTTCGCTCCGGCATCGGGTTGCTCTTACTGTGAATGAACAAAGTGCAGGGAAAATCAACTAAATCCTTTCATAAGTGACGTGGTTGGCGAAAGGGGAACAATGTGCCGCCCTTCGTTCTTTTATCTGATATCTATCACGCTACTTGTATTCCAGTCGTGAATTCGTCCGGCGTTGACCTCAGGCTTGCGTCGATGTTCCAGGGCAGGCGCGGTCCGTCCCAGTCCAGCAGTCCCAGAGAGGGCGGCGGGGGTCAGACACCCGAGGGCCCTGGAAGAGGGTACCGCTGCGCCAGAGGACCAGGCTCGGACCGATCCCCACGGCAGACTGCTACCTCTCTCCCCGCTGGTAAGTCCGACTAACTACTTTCTTACCTGCCGGCTGTTACCTACTGGCTTGCTGGTAAGTGCCTAAGTGGAATAGCACCCTGGGTCTGCAGATTTGTAGTAGCGCAGGCACAGTCTGATTTTATAATCTAGACATGTAATGCTCTGCATTTTGGCGCAGATTTTTCCCAGAAAACTCATCAGGTAAAAGCGGCGGATCGCTTTGCTTTATGCGGAGCATCAATCATGGTGACCCCCTTTTTGCCGTGACGTGAGAATTCACCAGGGTTTCGGAAAAAGGGTCCTTGACCCCATTCCTTCCTTCTGCAAGCCACTTGTGTGCGGAAATGCTGACCCAGCCAGCCTCTGTCTAGTTGATATACAGGCTGATGCCCAGCGAGTCAATAAAAATCGGCCGGTGACGTGACCCGGGCGTAGAACGAGGTGGTGACGGGAGGGTGGTGGCACTTCCAGCGGTGTCCTGTCACCGGCGTGGCATGCGAATTTTCAATGAGAAGCTGCAAACACGCTCCGAGTGGTTATTCTCTGGGCTTCGGTGTTTCCTCATATCTTTCGGTAAAATGTGCTCTGCCTGTTAGTTGTATTTACGCTCTTCATCGTAATTCAATATCATGCTAGCTTCAAGCACCCAAGCTGGTGGAAACCGCAGTGTCGCAACACGCGAGCCCATATGAGCAATCATAATAGTTTGTTACAGCACCTAAGCAAACAAGAGTGTGCTTATGCAGTTTAACTGCAGAGTGGTGGAAACTGCATTTCTCTATCGGCCAGTATGTTGATCGGTAACCCGGATATATATAAAAATAAAATATAAAATATAAAGACACCACCACGCAACCAGCATTTAATATTCAAACAACACACACAATATATATATATATATATATATATATATATATATATATATATATATATATATATATATATATATATATATATCCATATCCTTAGTGGAAATATTGATGAAATCTTAATGGAATTCCATTCGAACGCTGCACGAGGAGCGAACACGAGGAAGCTTCCTGAGTGGCCTGAGAGAGCTGGCCCCCATGAGAGGGAGGACTGCACTGTGCCAAAAGGATTGGCTGGTCATCTCCTATGGATTCTGGGGTTTCATAGCGCCTTCGTAGCAGCAATAGGAGGCTCAAAATTGAGGGCTATAGGATCCCCCGAATCCCAGGATATTTAAACGTGTCATGCGTGCAGCGTATTGTGAACTTTCACTTTAGAGCAGCTACATAACACCTCGTTTTTCCACAAACACTCGAGAAATGTTTGATATCGACGTGGCTTTCTTGTGGCACGTGCAGGTATTTTTGGCATGCCGTACTTAAGATTCCAACGGAAAAATATTGCCGTGTCTTTCTGCGCGCTTATAATGTGGCTATGGGCCTGGTGAATGTATCTAGAATGAGTCATGAATGATCGAAACTATTAAGCACTAAATCGTACTTTGGTAAACGACCGGTATCTGTCAATCTCACCGATCGCTGATGTTCTAAACTGGTATATTCTTCGCATCATCATGTACTTAACGACTGGAGTCTTTCAATGTTGATGGTTGATGGTCTGACCTGGTGTGTTCATCGTCGACAGACGCTGTGCAATTCTACGGCTCCTACCTGACCGAGTACGAGCTGGCTGAGATTGACCAGTACGAGGAGATCTGGTTCCTGGGACTTGGCGCCAAAAAAGTGGCGGGAGACGAGTCACGGCAGCCCAACGCGGGCTACGACGACGAACATGGCAGCTATATCAAGGTTACTGGAGCGATTTTGGGCTGAGTTATCGTATTGATTATGAGCTATAACGAATATGCTGCATCTTTAGGTGAGCTAAGTTTGGCCTATCTCCGAATATGAGCTTCAGGAGTGAGGAACGGTGCGGATGCATTTTAACACTCGCATTGACGGGGGTCTAAGCCTCCCTCGATTTTTTGGGGTACCCACTCCCTCCCTCTCCGCTAAAATCTCATGAACCACACCAGATAACGTAAAACAGCAAACGGCGTTAGATAGCCCATCCAAATCTCTACAGAAAACATTCGGGCAATTTGTTTGTCAGGTCACACTTAAGGTCAATAAAGATCAAGGCATGTCACCATAGGGGTAGCATGGGAATGAAGGTTTTCAGTCATTGCATCTGAACTAGTAGAGAAGGAGACAAACAATCCAGGCAATTTGATACCTCGCAGCAAGCAGAATCGAATAACATATATCACGGCCATGCTAGTTCAAATATAGGATTTACCTAGTGTTCGTTGAAGGTCACATGAATGCAAAATGCATGTCATATTCGAATCACAAAGATAAGGCAAACCCAATGCCGTTAACATAAACACTGTATCATCATACATTGCCAAGTCATTAAGTTGAAACAATTTGTCCCATGTATTTCCAATGGGGAGGTCATGGCTCGTACCTGACCTTAAGTCATCGATTTCGAAAATTCCGGAATACATGTTGCAGTACCCATTAGTTCTATTATGTGTTATGGGCTTCAGGTCCAAGAGCTAGCCCTGTTCTGACTTATACTACCTTAAATATTTTTTGAGATGTGGTCAGTTAACCTGAAATGGTGCCCTGGCCTGAAATAATCTTGAACCAAATTTTTGAAGAAAAGAAGTTGTAAACATGATGAGGGAAAAGGTACACTAAGAACGGCGGTGCTACCCGCCGTCATATTTATTATATTTCCAAAAAACCGAAGGGGTGGTTACCAGACCCTCCCCGGTCAATGCGGGTGTTAAAGATTCTCACGTCTGCTTTCTCCTCACTTCAAGGCAAGCACCCCTGCCTCTCCGCATCAGCCCAGATGCAACAGTCGGTCCATTGTGTTATCACTAACCAATCCCTCTTGTCCCCAAACCAGTCCCTAAGCCATGGATACCGTGGAATATACCCAGTGAACGTAAACATATAGTGTTCTATTTTGAGCGTGATTCTTCGCCTGTGCTTTGGCCATTTATGCCTTACGATGAAGAGAATATGAGTCGCTGAAGGTGTATCTAACTGGTAACTTTATATAGCACACGTATTTCACGCATGTATGTATGTATGTACATACATGTATGCATGTACCTAAACACATGTGCGTGAAATGTTTATGCTAGCTAATACCTACATATAAAATTGGGATCAGTCTGCTCAAACAAAATTTTCTCCTCAAAAATTGAGTTTTGAGAGAAATAAAATATGCAGCCAGTAGTTTTTCGGTATGCTGTATGCGACAGATGGCTCATTTTTAACTCCATTAAGGTGCCAAATTCTCATTAACACATGGTTAAGAACACTAGACGAGTCCCAGTCAATGTCAAATATCACATGTCCTTCACTAAAAGCATGCCCTGGTAGAGATGTATAGACACCAGCGACACCAGTATGACGTATGTCATTCTATGACGTCATCGTTAAGTTATTAAATGCTAAGTTCAAGGTCACAGGTCGAGGTCGAAGGTCCTGAATCAAGGCCATGTCCTCATTTCCCGCCCAGCGGCTGCTATAGTGCTTGTTACAATGTACATTATAGGAAATATGTAATATTGTGACGTCATAGGTTACTGAGCTTGAATGAACTTAGACCAGAAATTTTGAAGATAATTTCATGGGACCTTACCTTTATGAAGATAGTCTACTTTTTGTGTGTTCTTAAATTTTTCTGCATCATCGCGGAATTTTCAAATAGGTCCCCAGTAGGGGCCAGGTGTGCATCTATGACCTCGTTGGACCTTTGAGAAAATGACCTAGGTGAATGAAAAATGGCTATTTATAGCCAATTTTAATGCTGATAGTGATTTGCATGGTTTGTCATAGTATTTCATAGCTATAGTGATTTACATTATAATGTAAATCACTATAGCCTCTACAAACCCCCAGCCGGGTGTTTTTCTAACCCCTGATGACTTTTTAGATCTCAGGAGTGGAGACACTTTAGAATCGCTCCACTCCGCATTGTCGCCAAATATTTTTCCACTGTGCGTGATAATGATATTGGTTTAAAATCTTAAAAGGTTTTGAAAATAAGATAATGATGTACAGACTGTTTGATCAGGTTTGAGGACACCACGCCTAATTATCAGCATAATCATCATCACTGGGTTGTCGGTGCCTCAAGCACAATATCGTACAATTAGATAGGGCTCTGAAAATGTTCTGTGCTCAACAGTTTGGCACCAGCCGGCAAGACAGAGTGACGCCATCCTGCTATTTATTCAGCTAAATGTCAATTAGGTTGGTAAAAGCTTACATTAAGCTTACCCGGAAGCGTATGGCACAAGCTCCGTATTGCACAAGCCAATCTGTGGGCAGAAAAAGTGTGCATGCTGACCTTTGTCTGCACCGCCCCCAGACGCCACACGACCACATTGCTTACCGGTATGAGATCCTTGAGGTCATTGGACGGGGAAGTTTTGGCCAAGTCATACGGACCCTGGACCACAAGACCAATACTCAGGTAGCCATCAAGCTCATCAGGTGAGGAGAGTCTCGTATTTTGAAATGTGTTCGACTGTGATATGTGTGTTTATATATGTAGTCAAAAGATGTATATATAGAATACATCTTGTGAGGACTTCCTACTTGATTTTTCCCGTATGCTTAAATAGCCCCAGATGACCTCTCAGAGTTCACAAGTCCAAACTGGCAACGTGAACCTGGAACGGGGCCTATAATACTATGACTTGGAGAAGATGAAGGTATTTTAAGCTGTATATAAACAAATAGAGCTATTTTTCGCCCAATTCCTCTTTTCACCATGCATTTCCAATGGAGAGGTCACGATCCGTATCTGAATGTAGGAATTGACATGAAAAATCTCGGAATATGTTTTGTAACGCTCGGTGGGCCCATTATGTGATATAAGTTTCAATTGGATATATTAACCCTGGTCTTACTTATGCTGTCTTAATTTTTTGGAGGTGAGGTCATTTGACCTACACTGGTGACCTGATCTGAGATGACTCGACATTAAAGTTTTGAGAAAATTTACAGAATTGATAAAACAGTGTGCCAAGTACGCTGGCGCTTCGCACCACCGTTTTTTTGTCCCGCCGGAAAAACCCGAAGGGGTGTTCAAACGAGAAAGGGTGTGCCAAGTACAGTGGCGCTTCGCGCCGCCGTTTTTTTGTGCCGCAGGAAAAACCCAAGGGGGTGTTCAAGCACCTCCCACCCCCACTACCGAGTCGAGAGTTAAATCAGGCAATAACCAACGGTTCTAGTGGCTTATTTGTGCAACCAAAATGTAAGACCACCTTTTAAGCTCCTCTCAAGGATATAAATATATATATATATATATATATATATATATATCTTTGAGGGTGCCCAGGGCATCCCTAATCAAAGGCAGAGTTGGCGTTAAAACATTCTTTAGATTTAACTGTTTTAAATTCTCATGACTTTTAACTGGTGTTTTGCGAGTTCGAAATGTCTGTATGCAAGCTCAAACACAGACCAGATCATGGTATCTCTTTTATGGTAGTGCTGGCCCACGCTGCTTCAAATTCGGGCACCGCCATTACTATTTTGAAATTTATACCTCTAACCCCTCCAATGCACTTTGATTTCCTGTCTATACGGTTTTATAGGTTTATCTCAAGAAGCGAGAAGCATACACTTCTGTTACACTGCAAACCGTTTCGTAGATGAAGAGCTAACGAGTTGATGGAGTGCCGTCTCCAATCGCGTATCCTCAGGTGCTAATGGTGCGCTCGGTTGTTAGCGCCACTACTTTGCTTCCATGCTGAAGAAATCGACCCGGTGCAGCTGGTTCTGGCATGGCTCCATTCTGCTACCGCTGAGCTGGCCTGTCCACACCTGCCCAGCTCCTCGCGGGGAGCATGTTGTCGGTCGCAGACCTGCTGATACGGACACTTTACCATAGTTTCTATTGCCTCATTGTTCTCTTCTTATGGGGCTCAACTCCAAATACCAGAAAAAATGTGTTTCAAGCAAACTAAACTTACTAGTAAAAGGTCGTACTATTGGAAATTATTTAGCAGGACACGGGCTGATTCTTATTCTACGAATACTGGCCAATGGCCAATGTATTTGTTTCGGAGTCAGACCCATCTTCGATCGCCGGAAGCAATAGCTTCGAGCTCCCCCGCGGCATGGGAACTTGAAGAGGTTGATTAGCTGCTCCATCCAAATGAATTGGGCTAATCTAGCCACATGATCCGACGATGGTGCCGTTTGTCTGCACTGTCAACATTACAGAGGATCCAGGACCCGCATCGTGCACTGTTCGGGCGTCCGGCCGGTGTTGATTGGTGGGTGCGTTCTGACGTCATAGCTGCCACGGTGGTGATGGGTCGACATTCTGTTGCACTTCACACCCCTGTCCGCCTCACGCTATAGACTGGCACCATCCGGTGGGTTACATACATCCCGACACAAATAGATGCAGTCTATTGTGCGCTGTCGGTTGTTGAGTTAGTTTACAAGAAAAGGGTGCTTTTATCGCCAACCGCAACTGAACAGAGCTAAGAAATAAGTGTGTCCATTCAGTGAATTGAGGAAAGATGCCTGTAAAAATAGAATAGCAATGAAATAAGTGATACAACATACAACTTCGTCTATATTTTGGGAAGAAAGGATACGAATGTGCAGTGGAAATCGTGAAATGGGTATATGCTGTGTGCTGTGAATGGCCGGAACCCATTCAGTTCGATTGTGGTATTTTTGCCAGCACTGATTCCCGAGGGAAGGGACTTTATATTTTATTTTGGAGATGCAGGGCGGATGATGCGACCCGCGCTGGTCAGGTCAGACCAGGTGCGCACTGCGCTCTCAATACCGGCCGGGCGCGCAGTGCCCGCCGGGCCTATTCCTCTATTCCTATAGGAAATATTCCTAGTATATTCCTATAGGAAATGAGGACAGGATTTAACACATGAGCAACATGGCCTGGTCGGGCCCGACACGACCATCGCGCTAATGAAAAGCTTATACATCCAAAACAATTAATCATATAACGACGGGCTGGTAACCATATAGCCTGATCAGTTAAAGTAATGAATGAAGACAAGTGGATTGGATGGGGTGTTGGCGAAGCTCACCCGTGCAGAAGTGAGGTTATGCTAAAGCAGCCAGTGATCGGCACGTATTACGCCATAACCTTGCTCTGGCTCACCTGGGTTGACGCAAGCTTGGAGTACAGACAGCACTAATGCAAGGAGTTCACTGGTTAAGGTTAACCCGCCCATTGACGGGGAGGGGGTGAAAACCTAGGGACGTAAGTGGAAAGATTGCTACGACCAAAAATTGTCATCTCAAAGTGTTTATTGGTTCGTTCATTTCAAGCCATAGTATCATTTTTTCATCTCTTAAAAATACGATATTCAGAAAGCCCAAATCATTTGCTACAAAGGTATAGCCGTAGACAAAATATTTCGCAAATTATGAGCTATATACGGATTTCATTGCAAATCTAGTTGTTTTAAACGTTAGTGGAAAGATTGCCACGACCAAATATTGTCATCTCAAAGTGTTGATTATTTTGTTCATTTCAAGCCATAGTATAAACTGTATTCTCCCGAAAATGCCCGCCCCCTCCTCCCACTCCTGGTGGATAGGTGTGGCCAGGAGCCTGGCCGGAACAGAGTTATGCTTCTCAGACCTGAAAAACAGCTTCAGCATTGGAGCTGTTTTTCTACCAGGGTCCAAATTGATGGATGTCGTGCAGACAATGAAAATGTGACGTTCTTAGGGGTCGGTCGCATGGAATTTTCGTTTGTTTCGTTTTTATCACCTGCACCACGAGGTGCAGGTGGTAAAAACGACCCTTGAACTCCCCCTCCTCACTTATTTTCTTGAGGTGGCTGGAGAACAGCCGAGAAATGCTACTCAGCTACGTTTGAGACGGATTTCATTGAAAATTTAGTTTTTTTAGACTTTAGTGGAAATATTCCTACGACCAAAAATTTTCGTCTCAAAGTGTTTATTATTTCGTTCATTGCAAGCCATAGTACAAAGTTTATTCTTCCGAAAATACCTGCCTTCTCCTCCCACTCCTTTGTATGTGTGCGTCGATTGGTGAAATGATTTTGAAATTCGGTCAGTATTTTTTTACGTATACCGAGTCATTATCAGACCTATATTCTGAGATCGCCACAATCGCGCGGTCGTACAAACTCGCCTGCATTGGATACCGTGTGGTGACTCATAACACCATGTAAACGAGATGATATGTCAAGGTCACCTCATAGGAAGGTCAAGGTCAAGGCCAAAGGTCACATGTTAAGTTTACAACAGCACTTTCAAGGTTATTGATCCCAGTGATTCTGGTCAAATAACGTTACCAAGTATGACATATTGTATGCTATGGCGTAATAGTTAGGGTAGCTCAATTTTAACCCTCGCCCCACCGGGGCCATCGATGGCCCCCCTAAGGTTTTTCCGGGATAGCAGAAAAACGAAGAGGCGCAGCACCGCGGGTGAGGGCTCTACCTCTCACTGCATCATTTTCCCACCATGCCTGAAATTTTTTACCCCGGGTCACCCAAGGTCAGGTCACCAGACGAGGTCAACAAAGGTCACCTCACTTAAATTTTAGAGCTCTGTAAGAGCTACATTTCGAATTCGATCAATTTGAAACTTCCTACACTTTATGGCCTCTCCAGGGTCTACAAGGTGTATATCCGGGATTTTTCGATTTCGTGCCCTGAGGTCAGGTCACGAGGTGACCTCTCCCATTAAAAAGCATTGGGAAAAGCTGTCTTATGATCTAAAAGTCACAAAAGCGATTGAAAATGCTCAGCTTGATCAGAAAAGCGTTCTTGGTCTTCTTTTCACGGATTCCAGGGCAATATTTGCCCTTTGACCTCTCCAAGGTCATCCTAGGTCACCAGGGGTCACAAACAGTATTTTGACAATAACTTTTGACCTAATTAAGCTAGAGCGCTGAAACAAACACCATCGTGTTTGTCTTGTCACTGGCTTTCATTTGATATACAGCAAGGTCACTTCTTGACCTATCGTGACCTCAGGTCATCTTAGGTCACGAGGTGACCTCTGGAGGTCAAACCAATGGCGGGAGGTCTTAACGTTTCACATAGCGGAAAAAGGACTGACAATTTCCTAGCAAATGTACTTTACCAGACTTCAATAGCTCTAATGGTATGAGCGTTATGCCCAGTTTGCTTAAGCATTACATATTTGAGTGAGAATAGCCGATCTTGACGTAATTTGACCTCTGGAGGTTAAACCATTGACCTGAGCACTAAAACATGCGAAGTAATTTCTTACTGAATTCACGCGAGCTTTCTATTGCACTTTGCAGATTTGCGCTAACGTTCATATTTTCGGAGTTAGAGGGGGCCATCGATGCCCCCCGGTGGGACGAAGGTGGCGCTGGACCCCCGGTGGGGCGCGGGTTAATATGTAGGTCAAAAGTAATATTAACATAAATTGCATTAATTCATCGTCGGCACGTATCTAGCATAAGGCAAGGCCACTCCATTTGCTGGATCAGGTATGGGGTGACCTGACCTGGGCCCATCCTTCGTCAGGAACAAGAAGCGGTTTCACCAGCAGGCCCTGGTGGAGGTCTCCATCCTGGACTACCTCCGGAGGCGGGACAAGGACGGCTCCTACAACATCATCCACATGCTTGACTACTTCTCTACTTTCGCAGCCATCTCTGCGTCACATTCCAGCTCATGGGGTAGGTTTGACAATGACTTTGAATGGGCTGGATGGGTGGTCATTTTTTAAGTACACGTCCTTACACATACACCGCAATTTGGCTTTTGTTGTGCTGGTGTCCCCATAGATAAAAGTTTAGAGAGATTAGGTCCTATATTTTCATGTTTTGTCCATATTTTGCATTGTTGCTTCAGTGCTTCTGACCGTTTCATGCAGTTACTCGTATCAGAAATAATGACGGTAGGATTTAGAGTAAAAACTAAGTGCTGCTTCTCGGGTATTACTTCATAGGTCATGTTTAATTAGAGTCTTTTGATACCGTACTTATGGTGGTCATTGAATTTTTCCTCCTCGGTAGTTTCATCGGTCAAGCGTCAATATCTATCCGAGCCTATGGAGGTATCATGTTATAGTCTATTGTTGTCTTTACTGAATTGGGTGAATTCTTGCATTAAATTGTCTCATTGAATTATGCACAGTCAGCTCTTTGATGCACCCACATATTTATCACCCAATGATCAAGTAAAAAGTGCACAATTACACACACAACCTGGTTGGCATCGGCAAATGATAAGATTCCTCATCCTGACGAGGGCTGAGGCTCCATTCTTATTTTATTGACTCAAACAAATCCACACTTCAAACGGCTATCGGGTAAATACAAATAAATTTATATATCTGCACTGCTTTAGTTCGGAACGAAGCATCAGTAGACTCATTTTTCGCCGATAGCCTCCTCAATCGTATGGACAGAGCCATTGTTACCTCCTCGTTTAATCTGCTTCAGTCTGGATGAAACAGTATTGTGTTTAAACAAAGCTTATGTAGCAGAAAAAATGATGCCCCGTTCATCTGCGGCGTGTTTGTTTTCACCTTCTGTTGCTGTTGTGTCGTTGATCGTGTATCTGTGACTGTTGATCGTATTAAATCACCAACAGGTCTTAAAACCCAATAACAGGGAAGTCAGTAGAATTAAAAACACATGGAGGCCTAAAACAACATAAATACCACATCACACCAGTACGGCCGGCGCCCAAACACAGCTATATTTTCTTCAGTACCCCGAGCGGACACAGAATATATCACGAGGGTGACACGTTTTAAAAGCTGTTCACCAGACGAGGTAAGCGATTAAAAGCTCCGAAGCAACAGTGTTCACTCTAGCCGGCGGTACACTAAACAAAGTAGAACGAAACCTAGTGGTTCGACCGGCACATGTACCAAAACCTTAAAATAGAGAAATGAGGCCCAAAAACTTTACATAAAAACAAGATATCACTTGGTGGCGCCTAGCCTGAAGGGATTGCACATCGACAACAAGGAGGGACTTGCAGTCCAGGACATTGACATGGTGAGTATGTAAATATTTGCACTCTGGGCCTGCAAATATAGATATCTGGAAACCTTCCATCGGGCATATATTTCATGCTGCATTAACACGGCGTCCAAAGCTCTTCATATCCTCTTGACTTCTCTCAGCAGGTTTCTAGAATTCTGACATCGATTACGTGAGGCTTCTGGCATGCCCTGCTATGCCAGACAGCACGACCCAAACAGAGTCGTGCTTTTTTAATCCCCATTCGATCGTTGCAGCCATTCAGTCTACCCGTGCCCAAGTTTCTGATGTGGTATCGGTGGCTTTGGTGGGACTCCCCAGCGTGTTCCGAGCCCTGGAGCATTGCGCATTGCACGTCGTTAGTACTGTTGTGCCACTTACCTATACTCTTATCTATGAGTCTGCAATCTGCTTAGTGTGAGGGGGGAGGGAGAAGAAATTTGAGCCTCTTGACACTTCTCCAAAATAGAAGGTGTACGATTTTTAATATTTTAACCCTCGCACTGGCATTATTGAAATTCATGTCTGATTATACGGTTTCTTAGTTCAGTGTTTTGTCAAGACTGAGCAACTGGGTTCAAGGAAAATACCATAATGAACACAACGGGCTTTGTTTGATCTTCATTCAAAGTTTGTAGTTTGGTGGGGGTGAAAACTGTAGAAATTATTTTGCCATTATTTTGATTCATTGGTCAAGTCAAATCAATTGATCAATGCTCAATCTTAATTATTTCCATCAGATCAAAACTCACTGACTGGATCCAACGTCAGGTCACAGCTACCCAGTACCCTCTGGCCCAACGTGGTCACGGCGCATCCCTGCCAACTCGCATATCGCATACCGCACACCAATCAAATACATTTCACTTCAGAGGAAAAAGTAAATCAACCAATCCGGCACGATGTTTGAAGGGTGTGCTGTGTGCACTGTGCGATACTCTGAACATTTGTGGCTGTCGAAGCTCAGCTGAGGAGCCCTCTTGGTATTTGTACCACAGCCTGGTGGCCACGGAGAACAGCCACCGTCTGGGTGTGCCGAACTCCGGCCACCCCGCTCACCTGTTCCCAAACCCGGGCGTGGTGTTCTCACATCTCGATCTGATCCAATACCCTTGGGTCTGACGCTGAAGGAAGACACTGATGATCTCACAGGACACCATATCTCGGGCTCAAAGCTTGCGAAAGTCTGCATATTATGTGTTAAAGTTTTGTGAGTGTACTAGTGAACAATCAGTGTCTTTATTTACTCGCAGTGAAAAGCGACAAGGATATGACTATCAATAGACAAACTAAACAAATATTCGGTGAAGTTAAAGTGAACAGGATGGCTCTTGTTTCTGAATTCAGTTGTCGCTTATGACCAGGGGTGGTATTTTTTTCAAATCAGTTGTTACTTGTAACTCCTTCCGTGCAGAGGGAGGAGGGGGAAGGGCTGACACCGACCTAGTGATGACTGGGGAATCCAGGGTGGAGTTCATATCTAATTACTGCCTGGTATTTTTGGGGAAGTTCATCACTAAGTATGGACAAATATTTAAGCACTCACTGAAAAGCAGAAGGAAAGGCTGAGAAATGAATAAAACAAACAGGGGGAATAGACGGATCCAAGGGGTAAGGTGGCACGTGCCCCCCATCGACCCTCTCGGCGCACCCTGAAATGGTCATGGTGCCGCCTGAAAGGTCGATGGCGCCCCCTGAAATGTCACTTACCACCCCCCCCAGGATGCGAAAATCGGCGCCCACTGATAGGATTTTGCACCCATCTGATAGGTTTGCCGGTCAAAAGTGGTGCCCCCAGACCGGATGGCGCCCCCCCCGATCGCCAATCCTAGATCCGCTTATGGCAGGGGGCGTGGTGGTGTAGGGGTTAGCTTGTTCGCTTTCCACGCTGATGACCCGGGTTCAATGCCCGCGAATTCCCTGAGCAATGAGTGATTCGACTTTCCAGAAACCTTTCCAACGGGGAAAGAGCTGGCGACGCGCTGCAACCCTGGCAGTTGATGCGTCGATAAACCACGAAAATTTGTACGATTTATTTTTCTAAAATAAAATCAACTGTAAGAGCAGTAAAAACCCACGCCAAACCCCACAGTCTTGTGAGAGTTCGCTCCTGGTTGGCCATTAGGGAAGACATACCTCGTGTCCCTTCGCTTTCAACTTATGCACATGACTCAACCACTGTCAGGAACACCTCAGGAAATAAGGCTGAGGGGGTATGCTTGCCTCTTACTTACTTCAATTGAATCCCTCCATCAAAAATGGAGCAAACGAGCCTGGAAGCTGTTTTGGAGCATTTTGCTGACAAATTAATTTTCTGTCATGCATTACCATCTGCTACTTAGTGGAATGCCAAGAAGGTATCTTTCCCACGTTAGTTTACAGTCCTGGAATGTCCCAATAAGGCTAATCGTCCTCAATATGTGCTTGTCATGAACTCTTTACCGGCAGTGGATTCACCGATTTGTTGAGTGTTCCTCCCCCCCGCGGGACCCACACTATGTACTGTTTAATCGATTTTATTGATTGTGTTTTATTCAGCAAATACATGTATGGACGTAATACCATAGGAAATAAAGATTGCTCCCTATTTTTATGGGTTTTAATTTTGAAGTAAGACAAATATAAAACGTGTGGTGCATGCATTTGTGTATAATACTAAACTGTTTTAATGGAACAAGACTGATTACTTTGTTACGTGTCCACAGGCTGAACCTGTTTGAGCTAATAAAGAAGAACAACTACCAGGGTCTTTCACTGTCTCTCATCAGGAAGTTCTGCTCTTCAATTGTTCAGTGTCTCCGTCTGCTGGCTAAAGAAGGGATAATCCACTGCGACCTAAAGCCGGTGGGTAACAGTCACTAGTGATGGTTTAGTGCTGCGATTTGGAAAATATTCGAACTTGTTGACAAGAGCATGGCGAAAGATTAGTACACAACTAACTTACATCAACGAAGGCATGAGAATATACTGGTCCGGTAGTGTCCCATGACAACGTAACTATGCCGTTTTAAAAGCATGCATTTAACTTGTCATGGACAAGGAAGGAGGCGGCTGGTAGGCGCTGGGATCAGGCGGCGGGGCCCACAGCCATCCTGATGACCGCCGAGACACGCGCGGCACTCGGTCGATACGCGGGCCCATTGTTCTATTTGTGTGCCCCGCGCTTCTTCTGAAGGCGGGACCTGCTCAAGAGGTCGGGGTGGGGAGAGTCTGAGGAGCTACCGCGACGATAGAGTGTCGCGTCAAGAGCAGGTGAAAGTAGGTCTCCACCGGCCGAGGGTGAGATAATAGGTACGACATTTGGAAAAGCACGAACAGGTGTATGCTTAATGCTTATGACTGTTTGACATGTTCATCGTAGCGAAGACGTATTAATCAGCTGATGAATCCGCAGGAGAATGTGCTTCTCAAGTCGCGCAGCTCGTCCAACATCAAGATCATCGACTTCGGCAGCTCCTGCTACTCTCATCAGAGGGTCTACACTTACATCCAGTCGCGCTTCTACCGGTCGCCTGAGGTGATTCTGGGCCTGCCCTACGGAACGCCCATCGACATGTGGAGCCTAGGTCAGTCCGTTTCCTTGGAGGATAGGCCATATTTCCGCTTCCTTTCTAGCCCGTAAAAAGTTTGTGCTTTGAATGTACGATCATGCAAAATAATGTATTACCCTTTCTAATTTTATCCTGGTTTGGGCCACACCTGAAAGGATTTTGGCAGCCAGTGACGCTGTCTGTTTGCTATTATCACGCGCGCTGGGGAGGCCGCGTCAGAGGTCCCCAGAGACCCCCCCACCTATTTTTCCAAGGTGGCCGGAGAACTGCGCGTAGCCGAAAGACGATACTTGGCGACATCTGCTAGAGTTTAACGGCGTGTCGATTAGTGAAATAATTTTGAAAATCGGTTTAAAGTATTTTGACTTATGGGCTTTCACAATCAGATCTGCATTTTGAGATCGCCACAAGCCCGCGGTCGGACCAGTTCGCTTCCATTGGGGACCGAGTGGTGACGCCATAACGCCATATAACCGGGATGATATGTCAAGGCCACCTCACATGAAGGTCAATGTCAAAGCAAAGGTCACAAGTCAAGGTCATATCAGCACTTTCAAGGTCATTGACCCTGGTGCTTCCGGTCAAATGGCGTTACCCGGTCTAACGTATATTATGCTATAACGTCATATTTAAGGTAACTCATTGTAAAGGTCAAGGTCAAAGGTCATGGGTAAAAGTCTATGCTTACTTCTCGCCAAACTGATCTCATAGGTCAATGACCTTAAATGACTTTGACCCCAAATTGTAGAAAATATTCATTGCGACCTTAGCTTTATGGTCCTGGCCTGCATTTAGCTTATTCCCATCTTTTTTCCGCATAATCACGGCATTTCCCAATAGGTCCCCAGCTTGGCCACGATTTGATCTTTATGACGTCGTTCGACCTTAAAGATATTAACCTAGGTCAATGAAAATTGGGTGCGATGTAGATCATCATAGCCTTCACCCACCTTCCAACCGGCGTTTTTCCACGCCTCTTAGTTTCCGAGATCTTAGGGGTCTCCCATCCAGGGCGCGTTGGTGCCAGACCCCTCTCCAGTGCGGGTGTTACATAACCGGAAGAAGCTTGAACGATCTGTTTCATTAATTCATAATTGTTCAGGCCTGCCCTGTCTCGTTTGCATGATAAGTGAGTGGGAATTTCACGAGAACACGTATGATTTATATTGCATTTTTAGGTCGGCTCCCTAACCAGCTGCTCCCTGCCTCTGTGACTTTTAAATACACGGCCATAATTTTTCGAGGCCCCCAAATCCTGTCCATGGTGCTAGAAAGACCTGAAAGAAAAATCAAAGCTATATTTTTCTCAAAAAGGTTGAAAATATACATTGCTGGTATTTTGTCTTTCTGCCCTTGGATGCGTCCATATAAAAATGAATTGTTTAAGGCTTTTGAAGATTATCGCGGGTCGTTTGGGTCAGGATGTGTTCGAAGGTAGCCCCAGGCTCGACACACGTTTCTGAACCCGTCCGAGTGAGATAGGTCTGTTAAAACTGACGAATCAAAGTTGTACTCTTCACCAAGCAGCCGAGTTTGGAAGACTGTGGTGTGCTGCTTAGTCTCACTCACGTCACTGGGTGTGCAGTGGACATGGTTTCTTTCGTCTTGCGAGGTACAACATGTGTCATATATGGATAATTCAGCCAAGTTTTTGTGTCATAAATTATATGGTCAGGACGCTTCTCGGGAGATGTCAGTGTCGATCAACCAGTGGCTTGTTGGAGTCTTCTTGCCGCAAATAATTATATTTAAATGAAGTCACCCCCGACCAGACTTTCTCTAGTCACGTTGGAATGATTTATTATTTGACATCACTAATATATTATTCATTGATGTATTATCTATTAATCTATTACACCTGTTATTATAAACACCTGATTATTTGACGCTGTAGTAACCTCCCTCCAGCCCAGAATTTTAGACGGGTTTGTTTGACGGTGTTAACAAATGGTGACCTGACCCCACCCAAAATCATTTCTAGGATGAATTTCTGGGCACTTCGTCCTCTGCAAGGGCTCACAGCTGTACTTCCTATCGACTGATGCTTTCAGGCGTGCATCTCCCTGGAATAAGTCCGACATCACCTACATTCTGGTCGCCATCATATGTCACAAACATCGATTTAACTTCTCCGATATGATTTGTGCGTGGGGCTTTAAATCAAGATCACTTTCAAACAAAAATCACTTTCCTATACTCCACTCCGAATTTGATATCAACCTCGTGAATTCAAAAACAACGCGACTGCTGCCAGTTCCTGGCTCTAATATTTCCGTAGTCTGCAAATGACTGTTCATAATGTGTGTGTTTTTTTTAACTGTGAAGTTTGTTGCGGTGAATTTGCTTTCCATCTTGGCCGCGTATTCACGCGCACCATTCTCCAGTGACACTGGCTGTGGTCGGATTTAGCCGGCGGCGTAATAGTAGTCCCGGCGGAGGCTGGGAGGCGGGATTGGCCGTCGCGCCGTCAGCTCGTTAGCCGCCAGCGAGGCGCGGCCGGACACTAATACACCCGACAGCTGATACACGCTACACCCAACAGCTGATACACGCTACACCCAACAGCTGATACACGCTACACCCAACAGCTGATACACGCTCCACCCAACAGCTGATACACGCTCCACCCAACAGCTGATTCACGCTCCACCCAACAGCTGATACACGCTCCACCCAGCAGCTGATACACGCTCCATCCAGCAGCTGATAAACGCTACACCCAACAGCTGATACACGCTGCACCCAACAGCTGATACACGCTACACCCAGCAGCTGATACACGGCCGGACACTAATACACCCGACAGCTGATACACGCTCCACCCAACAGCTGATACACGCTCCACCCAACAGCTGATACACGCTCCACCCAACAGCTGATACACGGCCACACAATACACCCAACAGCTGATACACGCTCCACCCAACAGCTGATACACGCTCCACCCAACAGCTGATACACGCTACACCCAACAGCTGATACACGGCCGGACACTAATACACCCGACAGCTGATACACGTTCCACCCAACAGCTGATACACACTCCACCCAACAGCTGATACACGCTACACCCAACAGCTGATACACGCTCCACCCAACAGCTGATACACGCTCCACCCAACAGCTGATACACGCTCCACCCAACAGCTGATATACGCCTCACCTAACAGCTGATACACGCTACACCCAACAGCTGACCTACCCGCTCCACCCAACAGCTGATAGATGCTACACCCACTCCGAGCCGCCGGTTACAAACATTGATGCTATGTTTAGCCTCACTTTAGTCACTTTGACTCTATATGGCTGTTACGTGTCAGATTCTAATCTGGCCTGGAGCGGTGCATACTTTTTTATTTATTTTCCACACAAAATAATAACAATTTTTGTTTCTACCAATGCAATGCCCTGAGGGTCTATTATATTGATATATTCGATTGTTGAATAGCATTTAACATATTTTCAATCCTACTGAAATCATAGTGGTCCGGTAGCTTTGTGTAGGAGCAACGTCGACTTTGGATAACTAAAACTGGTTTTGAACTGTTGACTTTGATGGGTTTTGAACTGAGATAGTAGTTCTGTAGAGCGTGTCGAGACACCACTATTGGCATAATTTGATTTCACCCAAAGCTCTCTGTATAAGATTTCTGCAAGCTTTAACATTCAAAGAAGGGGGCGTACTACCTTATTTTAAACCATGAAAGAATCCCTTTCCGTCTAAAAGCAAATGCCACGTGATAAATGTTAACAAATGGCATGGCCACGCAACCTTACATGTTGCAAGCCGCCTCAAGCTACCAGATTCGTGATAACACGCGATGCTTGCGTCAACCCAGCCATGGGTGAAGATCCCAAAGGGTTGGGAGGTCAGGACCCCTGGATTTTTGGTTTCCCATAGACTTTGTATAGTCCATCTATTGCAGTGCCAGCGTTAACCCATCCAGAACCCTCCCACCATCCTGGATCGAGAAGAGATCTCCGGCCTTGAACCCGGGTAGTAAAACAGGAGACGATATCTTTGTTTTGAGTGAATTGAGGGGAAAACAAAATATGGTTTCCTATTTTTTCCGACACATTTTGTTCATAAATTGCCCTTTTAGAATTCCGATGAAGCGTTCTATTCTCTTTAATGGAAAAGTTCCAAAACAGTTTGACATGAGTGGGCCGAAACAGGGAATTACATAACGTGAGCTTAAAAAAGATAAATGGATTATCGCAAATTTGTGAAACGCTATGTCTTAAACAACTTCAATAGTCATTATGAAGAACAAAATGAAAGCGCCCACCGCTCTTTGCTAGTCAGAATGACTTTGCTCTTTATGAAAATCTTCAATCCATTTTAGGGCAGGGATGTGGTTTTTGCCTCTCACGTGTAATGTCACCGCTCTGGCTTCAGATGTTCAGAGTATATTATAACTACTCACTTACCTTTGGCGCAATAATGTGGTCATCAGCATGACCAGAATGTATTTACGCTTCAACTCATATACCTACCATGCGGCTGTGTGACCTATCCAGCTAGGCACAAGGTGAGATGGGTTGAAGTACAAAGGTCGCAGAAGGTCGACAGTGAAAGCTGCCGGAATCGTTCTGTTTTCACTTCTACGGGGTAGGTACTTCAGAGGCGGAATCCTTGTTCAGTGCTAAAATATATCGAAATTTTACGTTTAGTGTAGAAAGTCATGTTTTATTCAGAATAAATATTAAAATGTCCGGTACAATGGACAAAGCCTCCATTAAGGTCACCAAAGGTAAACCAAGGTGAACGAATTCTAAATTCACAAAAGGTTATCCAAGTCCACTTAATGTTAGGTTTTCTAATTCCATTTTATATTTATTGATCTATTTATCTTTATTTACATAACATTTTAGGTAACATGATTTTTCAAAATTATTTAGATATCATGTTTCATATTCAAGCTACGTCTGGGAACTGAATACGGCCTACACAGCCTAATAATACCGAAATCCGCCTCCCATGCTTCCAGAAATGTTGTCATAGCTTGGTGACCTGATACGATATGCCGGCACAGTCATCTTCCAGCTGACGTAAGTTGAATGCCCCAGAGCTATGTAAAGCGGTGCCTACTACACCGTACCCGTTTTCGGGGCGTATCCGATCAGAAGGGGGTCCAACACCCCTACCCCTGCAAGGGTTTCTTTTTGAACGTACTATTTTATTTTGTTGTCTGTTTATATATTTGTCACGTGCGGTGCTGTAGTGTTGTTATTTTACATGAATCCTATGTGCTGGTGAAGCTGCAAGATAGCGAAACACTTGTTTCAATAAAGAATATGTCTTATAACCTTCCATGAACATTTGCCCTGGAATGACCCACCTACCTCCTTTTTAATGCCAAAGATGTCTTTCAGCTCCGTGTAATTACAAATCCACCAAGGTTTACAAGTCATGCAAGATCCTTTCTAGATTACCCAGGTGTCTGGACAGTACTTCGTAACGGTCAAAACTATATGTGTTCCTTTACTTTTGCATTCCGAGTTCAAAACTTCATCTCAAAACAAAACTAAACGACCTCAACAAGTCCGGACCTATCTACCCGTTGGCAGAGACCTTCATATCTCACTTTTCAGAACTAAAACTGTACAACCAGTACCCCACCACAGCCTGCGCCCTGTGCGGCCCGCCTGCTTGGCGCCGAGGCCTGTGTTGTCAGCGCCGTGATGGTCGGATAAGGCCGGAGCACCAATAACTCGGCTCTGTTATTGGAAGAGAAGGGGCGCTGCCGCCAGCTATCCTGCCAGATAAACCAGCGCGTTAGCAGGACGATCAACTCCAGCCCGCACGTATGCGGTGCGTGGCCAGGGCCGGAGTGATCCATGATTGATGTATGTGATTGTCGAGAAACCACCTATAAATATGCTTCAGCTTTGTTATGCATCACAGAAAGAATAGTCTGTGACACTTCAATTAAGCATGAGTACTCTACGGGCAAAATAGGACGGCAAATTCTTCAGAGTGAAATTGGAATATATTTGCTGCAGTAGTATTTTCAGCGGACCCAGGCGGAGAGCGCGAGTCCGTATATTTTGGGCGGTTTACTCGACCTCATGCCTACGGTGTGGTCCTGGATACCTGGTCATGCTCCAGTGTACGTAGCGCCCGTCATCTGGGCTGACTCACCGACCCGTATTGAATTCTCAAACCAATCTCAGAGGAAGATGGATTCTCATTAGAGGTGATTGCCCACCTCCTCTGGCGTGATTGGAACCCACTGATTAAATATTACCTTGATTAGCACTACTGAACTTGGACTTCCCGGTCCTGCCGCCTTTGTAACACAAATGTTCTAAATTGCTTATAGATTAATGAATTTAACCTGGAGATAGCAGCAGCCTTGGAAGCGGATGCGTGGATAAACCCCACAAAATAGTTTTAAAGCACATTGAAAAACCCTGTTTTGGTATCCTATTTGTCCCGAATTCATTGTTGCTGAGTAATAGTGCATGTTCAAAGTGGACCTCACAGCCCACGCTGCCCTTGGACAGCTGCCACCGGTCGTCAGCCTCTCAGCAGGGCGTTAGTCGGGGAGCGGAGAGTACCGCGCTCCAGCACTCGTACCCCCGTGGAGCACTAGTTCTCCATAACCGGACAGTTTGCAAACAAAGACATACCCAAAACATGGAGTTAGAGACATTTAAGTACGATAATCGGGACTGATAATTATCAGCTGAGGGTCCATGAAGGGGCCATCATCCCTCGCCCCTCCTCCGTGTGCCCGTCCCTGTCTCTGCTTGTCGCGGACGTCGCCCGTGCTGTCCGTGCCGTCAGCAGCCGTGCCCGCGCCTGTTGCGGTTTCTGCCCCCTATTCAGAGGTCAGTTATACCTGGTGTCGTCGGCAGGCTGCATTCTGGTGGAGCTGCACACGGGCTTCCCGCTGTTCCCGGGAGAGAACGAGGTGGAGCAGCTGGCCTGCATTATGGAGGTGCTGGACCTTCCCCCGGAGGAGCTGGCCCGGCACGCCTCCCGGCGTCGTCTCTTCTTCGGTGAGGCAGCTCATATCAAACATTCGTGTGCGGTCACGAAGGCTAGGTTTCAGGCGTTCATAGTAGATATCCACACCATCATTCAGCAGGTGTCGAGATGGCTACGGCTACCAATCAGGCTGAAACGTTGTGTTCCACTCAAAAGCTAACTTCTTTTCAAGACGGCCCTTCCCTTGTGACCCCCCTCTCCTGTTTTCCAATGGGAAACTGAGGCTAAATTATAGTTCGGATTACGCAAGAAATTGATGTACATTGTAAGAAAATAAGAATACTATAAATATATTTTGATGATCGTACAGGAGGGAATGGGGTGATCAAGAAGGAATATTTTCATAAATGAGTCCTCAAATTAGTCTCATGCTCCAACAAACTTGAAACAAATGCACACCCCAATGTTGCCCTGAAACTGATTTAATCCGATAACGATGGGCACATCTAGCCTCAACAGCTGACGTGCCCTAAACCCCGATCATCATCATCATCATCATCATCATCATCATCATCAAATATATCATCATATCACATCATCATCATCATCATCAAAGTTTGTAAAACCCTTAAACCCTCTCTCCAGCGGGGTGCTTCAAGATCCATTCGGATTTCTTGCAGACTGCTTAAAAGAATGGTGTGGAGCACCGCAATAGTTTGCGCAACTTATACTTGCTCTTTTTGCGCAACTTTTCCAAAAATATCAGGCCAGGGTCAGCCTAGGTTATGGCACTAGGTCTAGGTCACTAGGTCAGGTCAAGTTACCTCATCCAAACCTAGTTTCAAATGACACCAGTGAACGTACTTTATCTATTGATTTGTTGGCTTCTTATCACATAAATAGGCCACCGAATATCACAAGCTGTGGTGACCAAATGTTGTCTATCGATGACCTAGAGTCAGATACGTGTCGTGACCTCTCTATTAGAAATGTATAGGGAAATTTGAAAATAATATGAAACTGACTCTACTTCTGTACTTACGGCTTGGAGTAGTTTCTCAAAACCGTGGTTCCATAGGGCACTCTCGAGGGTCAAGTTGAAAGTTTAGATGTGTGACTTTTGAAAGGTCATCTGGAGCCACTGAAGCTAGTTTTCAGACTCGGATCAAGAAAGTATCAAGTAGTAGGAGAGCCTTTCTTGATATCGTCGTGTTCGTATTGCGATTTAAAATTAATTGATATGCATAATGATCATATTAGGTCAGATACTAACCTTAACCTGGACTGGAGCAGGAAGTTTTAACATGGTGACTTGGTATGGTCATCTTGCACATCACACAATTTGGCATAACGAGACGACTGTAATGGTGCCTGAACACTGGCTGACTGCCCTAGCCCCCGCCCCCTTCACCCCGGCTCCGGCACTGGCATGGTAGTGAATCGAAGGCCCAATGCAGAGGAGGTTAGCGGGAAGAAATGGGACTTGTACTGGTATTTTTGGGATCAGTTGTTTCAGCTATAAACTCAGCGTGCTCAATCACATGCTTCTAGCATACGGCGTCTGTTCACTCGCGTCATATTGATTATTGCTAGTACCAGTCCAGCGCAGCTCCAGAGAGTCTGTTAACAGTTGCTAATAGTAACACACGAAACATATCCCGTGCAATCAGAGAATCAATAGATAGGTGTCAAGCTATCAGTGGCCAACTCTTTAAATTCGAACGGACAGGCACACACTTGCAACCAGATGCCCAACAGCGCTCACAAAACGGACCTCCAACATGCACACGACAAAAATCTCAATAAAAACACATTTTAGTGGTGGTGCGGATTTGTCAATGGGGTTGAAGTTTACCTACGCACAAACGTATAGAGGCGCGAGGGGTTTTCCATGGATTATCTTATGGGTGAAGAACTTTGACCTAGCGCCGACTGGAGGGAGGGGAAGGGCCGACGGCAAAGCTTGAAATTTACCTGTCTAGGAAAGGGCGAGCAGGGCAGTTCAACAACACCAGAATTGAGAGCATTTCCGGAGTTCCATCGCACTGATAAGAAATAGAGCAGGTGAAGCCAGAGGCCTTGACGCGGAATTTGTAGCCACGCCTCATCTGATTCACCGGCTCACGCCACTCATCTGCTTCAGTGCCCCTCCAGAGGCCCTACCTCTGGAGGGGACGCAAGAGGCCCCAGCCCACCTTTCCACAGATAAATTTTCACTTTAGGTAGATTGGAACGAAACTTTACTACTTTGTCACGAGCAGGACAGGGAAGAAAGAGGCGGCTCGAATCCGATGAGACACTGGTTTTAGAAGGACTATTTCTCCGTCAGCAGGGAGTTGTGAGTTTTACTGACGACCCCCCGCGCCCTCCCCTTCCCCATTTTATGACACGTGATGACACCCTTTTGGGTATACGTTTCATGCAGAATTGCCAATTACAAAATAATGATAATTTTTTTGTTAACAAACTTGTTCCAATTTGTATTCTGACCAATATTAAAAATATAGCAAAAACCTGTATAGGCTAATAGGGTCTGATCAGAAATTTCCCAGTATTCATGTTAGCAATAGTTATACCTTCCACGAAGACAGGCCGATATTATACCGTCCCAAATCAGCATTCCTACTGATGCCATGAGAGCTTCTTGAAAGTGTGGTAAATTGTACGTTCAAACTGCTGTCGTTTGTCATTGTGCACCAAAAATGTCGTCATCTATCACGTTTATAGAATTTACTGTGAGAGAAGAAAGAGCATGGCTGACTTATAGCTCTTAAAGAGGCACCTCTAAAAATTCTGCCCTCTCAATACCCATACGGTTGAATTGGAACAAGGTTGGGCTAAGCAGCTTGTAAACAAATGACAACATTTGTCTCCCTCTTAGCCATTTATGGAGTTTTGCGACGCAAATATCATCATTCCTTCTAATGTGTGTTTGTGTATGTGTCTGTGTGTTGGGTTTTTAGGGCGCTTCAGCTTCCAGAGCTATATAGCCCGCCTAACAGTTTGATTTACTCAGTACTCAGCGGAAATAACAAAACTATTTAGTAGTCATCCTATATGTTGTTGACCAACACTAAAGCTACCTAGCTTGCACAAAACTAATCTTTATGCGCTTGCCTGATCCGGCTGAGGTCGTATACTTTAACAAATCCTCGACATCTTTTGCGGAACACATACACCACTATGATCTACACGAATCAGTCTCTCGTCAGTCTCATGTCGACCTGAATGTATCACGAATCTGACCTTTGCGCCGGTGTTGCGTGCCCATGCGACCAGCTTTCTGGGGGGGGCACACCTTGCGTGATGGGCTCCAACGACGAGGGAAGATCGATCGGGCCTTTGAACACGCAGGCTGGCTCGAGGGCACTCCAGTTACTAGATTGCCATTTAACTGAACCAGACTTCAATGGCCAGGCAACCGTCAATAATTCACCTGTCTTCTCCAGAGTTTGGCAGTGAACAACTTGAAAGATAGCGGAAGTTTGCAGCACAAAAGAGCAGTTAAAACCAAAAAAGTCCGCGGCGCTGGGGCTGTGATTTGGTCAGACACTCAATGAATCCCATCAGCAAAGTAAAATTACACTTTAGCCCGTTAATTCCTAGATAAGTGAGAGATGAGTCGAGTACTGAGCAATATTTATAATGTAAATGCATGCTATACATTATATGTATAAACATTAACGTTGAGCAGTGCACCCCCTTTGCTTTAAAAACAGAACTTCACTTGACACCAACTCTCATATTAAAATAACGCCATTGTAGTACAAGTTAATTGTATATGCTTTAACCTCGCCCACCGGGGGCCATCGATGGCCCCCCTAAGGTTTTTCCGGGATAGCAGAAAAACGACGAGGCGCAGCACCGCGGTTGAGGGCTCTACCTCTCACTGCATCATTTTCCCATCATCCCTGAAATTTTTTACCCCGGGTCACCCAAGGTCAGGTCACCAGACGAGGTCAACCAAGGTCACCTCACTTCACTTTAGAGCTCTGTAAGAGCTACATTTCAAAGTCGATCGATTTGAAACTTCCTACACTTCATGACCCTCCAGGGTCTACAAGGTGTATATCCGGGATTTTTCGATTTCGTGCCCTGAGGTCAGGTCACGAGGCGACCTCTCCCATTGGAAAAGCATGGGAAAAGCTATTTCATGATATAAAAGCCACAAAAATGATTGCAAATACTCAGACTGCTCAGAGCAGCGTTTTGGGACACCCTTTCACGGATCCCAGGGGTCATATTTACCCTTTGACTTTTCCAAGGTCATCCAAGGTCACCAGAGGTCAAAAACAGTATTTTGACAATAACTTTGACCTAATTGAGCTAGAGCGATGAAACAAACACCATCGTGTTTGTCTTGTCACTGGCTTTCATTTGATATACGGCAAGGTCACTTTTGACCTTTCGTGACCTCAGGTCATATTAGGTCACGAGGTGACCTCTGGAGGTCAAACCACTGGCGGGAGGTCTTTACGTTCCACATAGCGGAAAAAGTACTGGCAATTTGCTATCAAATGTACTTCACCAGGCCTCAATAGCTCTAATGACATAAGAGTTATGCTCAGTTTGCTTAATCATTGCATATTTGAGTGAAAATAGCCGATCTTGACCTAATTTGGCCTCTGGAGGTCAAACCATTGACCTGAGCACTAAAACATGCGAAGTAATTTCTTACTGAATTCACGCGAGCTTTCTATTGCACTTTGCAGATTTGCGCTAACGCCCATATTTTCGGAGTTAGAGGGGGCCATCGATGGCCCCCGGTGGGGCGAAGGTGGCGCCGGACCCCGGTGGGGCGCGGGTTAATACCCGCCCCGGTAGGCCTCCGAACCACCTTCGCCCTGTTGGTTGGGGGGGATGTTTGAACACTCCGCCTCGAGCTCGGCCTCTATGCGGGATAGCGAAAAAACGCGTAACCTGGTGGATAGCTCGTACAATTCATGAATAAATTATATCAGTCACTTTTTGCCTCAGGTCAATATTGAGGTCATGACAGGTCACAGAAGGTGGCGTTTTGAGTAGAGTTTTTGGGCTCTAGCGCCTGACAGAGTTTGAGTTAAAATACTGCTTTAGGCACAATTTGCTTTCACTCGTCACGGCAAATCGAATGATGCATGGTATGACCATACTAGGTCAGAACACAAAAATGGCCTGACCCCAGGTCAGGTCAAGGTAACTTTCCAACCTAGTCAATATGGATATCAGTTGACTCGCAATAGCAATATAAAATGTAATGGTATCAAAATAACAGCTGTATCATCATTTCCTGCAAAGGTATTGACATAAGTCTAAAAACTGCTTAACCCATTAACGCCCAGCGGGTCATTTTTGTCTTCTTGACAGGCTGCAGAATCGGTACCAGTGAAGTGATCTTCATGTTTATGATATGTATGTGTGTTTCAGAGCGTGGACAAGCTGGAAAAATGAATTTGAAAATTCTAGGTTTGTATAGGACGATTTTGGTGGAACTTATTTTGGCGAGGTTTTGGTCAGCGTGAGATAGCTCGACAAATTTTGTTTCTTGCAATAACACATGGAAAGCTGAAAAAGGTTTGCATGATTGACATAAAACCAAGATCACTAGGAGTCAGATGGTGAAGAAGCAGTAAGATTTTCTTGAACGGCTTTGCCATCAGACATCGTCAAATATGAAGCGGACAAAAACGACCCGCTGGGCGTTGCGGACATCTGCGGGCCGCTGAAAATGAGGAAAAGGATGTGTCCTGTCCTCCCGTCTGGTGCGTTAGGTGCATTAGGTGTTACGTAGAGGGAAGGGAGGCATTGTGGGTCCTGTGAACGCAGGTTTGCCAGTTTAGATATGTTTAATCAAATCTGAAGATTTTTAGTGCAATGTCGATACGTTTGGAAACTTTGAAGCTCATGAAATACTTCCTAAAGTTTTCGGGCTCTGTCTTGTTTTGGGAATGATTATCACATATTTTTAACGGAAACATGCAATATCGTTCCAGTATTTTGTAAAGGCGTTATTAAATACAATTTTCAGGGGTTTTGAAAACTTATCGAAATTTTAGCACTGACTTCACTGTTAAGCTAGCAGAGCCCTGTCTTTTCCCCTTGATGGATTGTGTGTATTGGATAGAGAGGATAGGAAACAGTAGCGGATTGAGGACTTCATTGGGTGGTGGGGGGAGGGGGGTTAGAGGTCTCGAGCCTCCCCCGCCATGGCCTCGGAACAGCCCTCAGTAATGCATTTACTATAGGCACACTGACATTTCGGTGGGGGGGAGGCTTGAGCCTTCCTAGCCCCCTTGTGTCCACTACTGATTGAAAGCCAATGACCAGCTGACAAAATGAGTTGGAAATTATCGCGGCCGCCACGCTGGTTTGTTTTGACAAGATGGTGCAGTGTCAAACGTCCGGAGCAGTATAAAATGGGTGCAAGCATGGGAAGTTCTAGAACTTCTATCTAAAACGCAACTAGCACTATTGCGGCTTGGTTCTAGTCAAGTGAAACTACCATGTGTGAACATCCCGGGGGTTAGGAGGAGGGGTCAAGACCCGCCTGGATTTTTGGTCTCCCACAGACTTTGTCTAGGGCTTTGATTGCAGTGCCAGCGTTAAACCATGTAGAACCCCTCCTGGATGGAGAAGAAATCTCCAGCCATGGAGACATAAATATATCGAAAGCATAGTTGTTAGCAATGCCACAGATCAAATGTTTTGCAGTAAAAGAAGCAAAATAAGTTTTTCTAAGTGCGCAAGATAGCGGAGCGGATCAGGTGCATATCATGATCATACCATCACAAAATACATTAGTCATGAGGATGAGAAAGATGATGAGCTGACCAGCTTTACAATGACCAGTGGCGTGCCTGGAAATGTGGAGGTTCACATTGATGCAACTATGGAGCGCGCTACTTGCTCCAAAGAAAAGTTGGAAAGACGGAAATGGACCCGTTTGGAGATTTGGAGATTAATCAAGCAAATGCACACCGCGTCGGCGGAGATAACGGACTGAGTTTTCAAAACTTTTCATCTCTATGCTGAATATAACGATTATTCGTTGAAAGCTCAGTGAGCATCAGTCACAAAGTCTGGGAGGCGGATGAGGAACGGGGTAGAGACAAAAGAAACGGTTTCTCAAAACCTTTAATAATAAAAAATATTCTTAAAATACTATGATGTTCACAATTTTAGTCTGTCCCCCGCAAATGATCAGTCTAGGCTAACCACTATTGTATACTATTTACAAATATGCAGTTAGTGTTGTCTTTAATTAAACCTTAACACGCGCACTGGAGGGGGGCTTGGAGGCCCCCCCCACCTGTTTTTCCAAGGTGGCCGGAGAACCGCTTGCAGCGGAAAAACAAAACTTGGCCACATTTCACAGAATTTAATAGCGCGTCGAATGGTGAAGACTTTTTGAAAATCGGTCGAAAATTTTTTGACTTATAGGCTTTCAAAGTCAGACCTGCATTTTGAGATCGCCGTAAACGCGCGGTCGGACCAGTTAGCTTGCATTGAAGTCCGAGTGGTGACGTCATAACGTCATATAAGCGGGACTATATGTCAAGGTCACTTCACATGAAAGTCAAGGTCAAGGTCAAAGGTCACAGGTCAAGGTCATATCTGCACTTTCAAGGTCACTGACCACTGCGCGTCCGGCCACATGACGTTACCCCGTCTGACATATATTATGCTATGACGTCATCGGTAGGGTACCCCAATACAAAGGTCAAGGTCAAAGGTCAAGGTCAAAGGTTATTGGGAAGGTCAATTCTCATTTCCCGCCAAACAGTGGCTACAGTGTTAGTCAAAGTGTAAATAATAAGTAGTATACCATATGGTGACCTTAAAGGTCAATGACCTTGAATGACCTTGACCCAAAAGTTGTGGGGAAGCCTCTTTGAGACCTTTTCTCTATGAACCTTGTCCGCCTTTAGCTTATTCCCGCCATTTTCCTGCATAATCACAGCATTTATCAATCGATACCAGCATGGCCAATATTTGACCTTTACGACCTCGTTTGACCTTGAAGATATTGACCTAGGTCAATGAAAATTGGTCATCATGTAGATCACCATAGTCCCCACCCACCTACCAAGTGGCGTTTTTCTAGCCCTCTTAGTTTCCGAGATCTTAGGGGGGCCTACCAGGCCCCCTCCAGTGCGTTAGTGCCAGACCCCCCTCCAGTGCGGGTGTTAAGAGCATAAAACTGTCTAAACATTTTACTATGACCAATATATAAGAGGAAATAAAAACACTTCACAAAACTGCAGTAACAGCGATGTGCATTGGGCCGCTGAGTGCGGTGACTGCGCCGCCCGGGAGCCGGCCGCGCAGTGCCAGCCGATGTCCCAAACGCCCAGCGGGTCATTTTTGTCCGGTGTCATATCTCAGAATCTAAAAGTGGTATCGATTTAAAACTTTCGGAACATCTTATTGGGCATATTCTAAACATAGGAAAACATTTGTTTCGCCAATTTGACATCTGGAAGTAGGTGCGGGCGTTAATGGGTTAAGTAGCCCTAGATGACCTCTCAGAGGTCACAGGTCAAAAATTGCAACGTGAACCTAGAAAGGGGCCCATGATACTACGATGTGGAGAATATGAAGGTATTCTCAGCTTTATATACACAAATACAGCCCAATTTCTGTTTTTCCCATGTATTTCCAATGGAGAGGCCATGGTCCGTACTTGACTTTAGGCTATTGATGTGAAAAATCCCGGAATATATGTTGTAGCAATTGGTGGGCCCATTATGTGATATAAGTTTCAATCCTATATATTCACACATTTCTTACCTATGCCACCGTAAACATTTTTTTAGGTGAGGTCACATGACCTGCACTGGTAACCTGACCTGATATGACCCAACCTTCAAATTTTGTAGAAAGTTGCGGAATTGACCAAGGATAACGTGCGCACGGAAGACGGCAAATTCCGGCGGCACAAAATGGCGGCGCTTTGCGCCGCCGTCTTTTCTTGCCGCCGGAAAACCCGAAGCGAGAGTTAAGAGAGTTAATACCCCCCACCGGGCCGGGCGAGGGTTAATGAAGAAACATTACGCAAGCATGCCCCGAAAAAACGCCCACTATGTTCGTAGGCAACTGTGACATAAGGTCTTTATGTGAAGAGTTTGACTGTGGAAGATCGGGGTTTCCTCATGTTTTCCCCTTTGGAATTTCAGTATTTAACATTGACCGCTCGGCGTGGGCTCTTGGCACATCCCCAGTGCCTACAGCAAAAACAGCGTTCGCGCATATATTGCTCCAACTATTTTTGTTCATCGAAGTAAAATCACTTGCATTGCTTTGCTTTATAGACTGTTTCAGTATGAAATATACTTAGCAGGCTAGCAATATTTTTAAAGGGACTGTGACACCTTTGTAATGGGTTTTGAACTGAGAGAGCCATGTGATCAGAGCATGCCGAGAAACCACTTGACAGAAGTTCATTTTTCCAGAACTTTTACGAATAAAAAAAGTAAAAACTACCCGCCTATGCATTACCCACATATGTGGTTAGCTCATAAAGTGTTGTCGTTTTAAAATATGGAAGGAGATGGTAAGGATTAGGAAGAATGAGACCATTATGGTTGTTGTTCACGATTCCACAGTACTTACGTTTTAGGTAATGTCAATAGGGTTCTCTTTTCAACAGAGAGGAGCAGCTTTATCGCCTGTCACTTGCTGCATAGGTACGCACGGAATCCCCGCGGGCCTCCAGGAAGTTCTGTTAATGTTCTAGATGAACACAACTTGGAGATGAGTTTCGTCTAGTCTGTTCGTTATGATCCAGCGAGGCCTGGAGGCAGTGATTGGTAGAGGGCTCACTTCCTTGAAGTCAACTTTCTTTATACGACGGTGAAGTATGTGTGAAGAAGGGAAAAACAATGTCACCCCATTTATGAAGTGGGTAAGTTTTGATGATGTGGGGTTGAATTCCAGCGAGCATTTTGCACAGCCCCACTGCTGGCATGCATCATCGTAAGCTTCTTGTACATCGTTCTTGAACATCATCGCATTTTCCATCATCGTCTTGTAGATCACCGAAAGCTTGTGTAGTCTCTTGTATCGGGAAGAGTGTTCACCCAAAAAAGGTGGTTCTGACTAAATCATTCCATGATGTTTTACCGCGCTTGTTTTATTCAGGGGGCAAAAACGCGTTCCCAGGTCTGAATCCAGTCATAATTTTCGTATAAACCCTAACATTTAGCCCAGAAGGGATGACGAAGAAAAAAACAAACAAACAAAACGCGCAAACAAGCCATTTGCGTCAATCGCATTTCATGGTAATGTAGCAATAGGTGTGTTGACACGCTGATAATGTTTTTCATCCGATCCTAGCCATCGAAACCAGGTCAAACCTCTCCCACTCCATGTAGTTAACGGGACAACATTACTTTGAATTTTACCATCTTAGTTGCTCGTGATACATTTGGATTGTTGGGAGTATTGATATGACTGGTTTCTGAATGTTACGTTCAGTGCGCATCCAGCTATTTTCTACCAGCAGGGTAACCAATCCATAGTGCCTAACATTTAGCTACATTCAATGCTAGGACTGGTGCAGCCTTGCAATTCTCCAAATCTTTTTAGCGGGGCTGCTGATTGCTGATTTAATTTGCAAATTAATAATTTAATTTTCTGAACGTGATTTAAGATTGATTGCAAGCATCCATCCAATATTACAGAAACACCGTTGGCCTAGCTAATGGCCTAATGACCGGCTGAACTATATTACCCCCCCTCCTATGACCTCACCGCTTTGAATCTGCTCTGGAAGGGTCTCAAAGACGATTAAGAATAGGAGGCAACTTACTGGGCAGTCTTGCCCAAGGCTCCGCTCTATCGTATGATGACGCGGCAGCCTCCCAATAATCTGCGCCGTCGCAGTTACTGGAAATACTAAACCCCTACCGTAAAGCACATCAATTTAACCGAGAAAAATCATTTCTAGACTTAGTTGCATGACTTCATTTTGGGGGAGGGGGCTAGGGGGCTCGAGCCTTCCCTCAGCATTGCCTTGGATCAGCCTCCACATATGCATTAATTATAGACACTCAGACATTGGGGTAGTGGGCTTAAGCCCCCCAGCCCCCCCTTGTATTCTCTACTGTCCGATAGTATAACATGATAACGTCAGTCTTATTGGCGTTAATGACATGGGCTAACCTATTTGCTAGACACTGTGTGATCATTTTGAAGAGGGTACCCAAAGGGCTTATTGGTTGCAAATTGTAAGCCATCCGGCTATTTTTCCTTTTTGGGACCACTGTTGCAAGGCTTTGTTTCAGGTTTACAGGCATCTTCCCGCCTCCAAATATCCAGACAACTCGATATAATTACTATTTGCTCGTACCAGAAGAACGTTTAAAATTGACCAGTGTAACTAGACGGGCCAGGACTAATAGTGTTACGATTTGAGAAACTGCCAAAGTCAGCTCTTCTATATCAATATATATATATAGTCCCATTGCAGTATTCCCCGCCCTCTTTAGATAAGAAGAGGAAGTTCCGCTCTGAATGAGTTTTAACATCCCATCACTCTCCTCTGTCGGTAAAGGATACCAAAAAAAAAGTCGCAGCCCTCTACATGCACATCGTCAGTAACGCTAGCGATACCTTGCAGGCCCTGATTGTCTTTGTCCTCAACAAATAGTCCTCACATACGTGCCTACACCCTTTCCGCATTTGTAGACTATGAAAATGTTTGCTTCCTGTGCACGGTAGGTCGTGATCATGCGTACCTCGGACGGAAACTTCGTCCTACCGGTTATTTCTTGTATCAACCTCTTTCTTTGTCCCATGAGTATTCTCAGTTTCTCTGTTAAGCACCTAAAAGGTCCTGGCACGGCTGGGGTGCGCAGCAGCAGTATCAACGTACCGCCACTGGGCACATTTCCTAACGAATTAGCAAAAACACTTCCTACATAACGCCGCACATCTGAAGCATCCTGCTGTGTGTCCGGTGGACACTAGACAACTAACCAACACAAGCGCACAAAGTACGACACAACTCGACCGCAGCTAGGAGCTAGCGTAAGGAAGCACCGAAGCTATTTCCAGAACTTTACCTTTTGTGAAGAATCTCATATCCAGGCGAACACCCACCAGCACGGAAACTCCGGCTTTCTCACGGGTGATGAGGGTCTGACCTGAGCCCGGCAGCCAACCGGTGGGAGCTACCGAGTCAACGATAGTACCGCTCGCACATTAACACGAGGTGGCGACGAAACTATAAGTAACAGCCAGAAGCGAATTCGCCCCACCACCTCCGCCCCGCACGCACCCGTGACCTGAGGACCACCCAGTACAGCTGCGGAGGCGGGATACCGGCAGCTGCACTCCTGTGACGTCACCACTCGGCCACCAGACGCAGCGCCGCCAGCGAACGAAGATGGAGGCGTCCAGCTGCCTCCCGTCGCGGCAGCAGGAACAAGAGGAGTGAGGCTGCACCTTTTTCTGTCGGCTGCTCGGCTTCACTGTGTAAGGAGTTCCCCCGAGCGTCGCTGTCCTGGTCCGGCTGTATGTGGCGGTTCGGCAGCGGAGAACGCTGCGTCTCAGGCCGCCCCTGCCGGAGCTCACCGACCGGGCTCGTTCCATCGCAGGCTGTTTCCACGGGCGAGAGGCGGTCAGGATAAGACTGAGGATCTGGATACAGCTATCACGGATTAAATGACGCTTTAGCTTGGAGTATAGGGCTTTAACGGAGCTAAAAGTTTTCCATATCAATTTTGTCTACATTTTTGGCGCACCGCCCTCGTTTCCCTTTGCTCCCTTCACCCAAATCTTCAAAGAAAGCTTTACCCGTTGCAGGTTAATCGGATTGAAACCCGATTTATCCATTCCCAAAGGTTCTATAAGGATAGTAAGTGTAATCACGGATACAACCGTCCGATCGCGATTGGAATTAGGCATAGGGCCTAGGTCACTGGAGGGTCGCTCACCACCCTCCGGCCAGGGTAGTACGCCCAGGGGCGCCGCCAGACCCGAGAAACTGGGCGGCCTCGCGCGCCTCTCTGAGCTGGCGCCACAAGTCACATGCCTGTTTCTGAGTGGTCCCACGCACAGGAGGGCAGTCTTTGGTTGTTGAGTTGTTTTGATGGGATGCAGCTGTTTGTTAACACTGTGCACGCTCGCCTTTTTCTCTTCATAGTGATGAGCCTACCGAATATTTCCCGGTTTTTAGCGTCGAAGACTCGCGAAGGTACAGCCGTTCCACCATGTGGGTAGTGTCAGCTGTTTAAAAAATCTTAAAAACGATTACACTTCCAAAAGGTTACGTCTTAGTAATGCATTTGACGAGCCTTAAATGTGGGCCCTGGGAACGAATGAGACGTCAATTGAAAGTTATGGACAAAAACTGTTTTCGCCGGTCCCGATGATTTTCATTGTCTTTCTCAATTACTTCGAATTTGGACCCGAGAATTATTTCGCACGTCAGTCATGCATCCAGTTAAAACGCAGCATGAGGCAACAACGGTGTCGGCGGAAATACACTGAGAAATATTTCCAAAACGACCGCAGCCGATACCTACCAACCAGTATGGAACCGGCCGTACTTGCGCTGATCGTGAAGGACCTATGCCATCCGGGAGGGCCACCCGCTCTCGATAAAAACGACCTCGAAGTTTTGGTCCCAGAAGACGTATTAACCGCACCCTCTCCAAGGAGTCGGTCAACGCTGAGAAAAAAACTCCGCTGCGAAGGGGATATGCTGGAAGTGCGTCCTTAGACGTTAGACGTGAATGTTCTCCCCCCAACACCGACTTCCAGACTGTGACACAGTTAACATCCAGGTTCTCGCCTCTCTGAACACAAGAATATATATATATATATATATATATATATATATATATATATATATATAGATAGATAGAGAGAGAGAGAGAGAGGGCTTATCATCGCACCAACTGCCAGGGTCATATGGCGTCGCCAACTCTTTCCCTGTTGGAAGGGCTTCTGGGGAGTCAAATTGTTCCTTGCCCAGGGAATCCGCCGGGTCTTTAACCCGAGTCGATCACGTGGAAAGGGAGCACCGCAGCCACTGCACCACCCCTGGTAACACCAAGTTCAAGGTGATGTATATACCTGGGTGGGAGAAGTCTGCTTTTGGAATAACAGAACCCTTAGAAACGCCAAGCAGGAGTCAAACAAAGAAGCCCACTGCGGTCTGTCACCACAGTTTTGTCCGCAGGGCATCTAACCTCCCCCTCCAGCAAAGCAACATCAGTACCCAACCGCCCATGACATCTGCTAGCCCAAATAAAAAGAACATACTGTTTTTTAAGCATTCACAAAATGGTAGACTGCCGCTATCGTGCTGTAACTTTTTTCAGCAGTACAACAGGCCGTCAGCCGGTAAACATTTAAGACCGGTTCCCGCGGAGAGGCGACGGTCCTGTGAAGTGGGCACAATGCTGGCCGCTGATTGGTGCTGACAAAACTATGCTGACAGACCGAGCAGGGCTGAAATGAATGTCGCCATTAGAAAACACGTGCATATGGGAAGCGCGTCGGGGTGGTGCGGGCCTCGTGCTGGGTCCGCTTCTCCTCAGGCAGTGAAGCGTTCATATTCCGACCTGATTTTCAGACAGTTTGCCAAAGGCCATCGCGAAGATGGCCTTTGGAAACTGGAATAGATTATCCTATGGGGAAAATTGGGTGTATTGCGCATGCCTGGAGATCTCTTCTCGACCCGGGGGGGTCCTGGGTGGGTTAGCGCTGGCACGGCAATGCAAGCCCTATACAAAGCCTATGGGAGATCCAAAATCCAGAGGGGTCCTGACCCCCAACCCCCGGGATTTCCACCCATGGTATTGCACCCCTAAAACTAATTGCATCCCCGTAATTTTAGATAAAAATATGGATGACAGTTTTTTGGCGCACTTTAGTCCAGTTTTAGTCTCTCGGCCAGATTTCCCCCAGTGTTTCGAAGTATTTGTACGAAAGAATGCTTTTTAGCCAGCAGGAGAACTATATTAAGTACTTCCCTATCGTTTTAAGGGGTTATTAACTAAAAAAAAACTAAGAACAGGCGCCAGTTTTGATTTCAAGAGTAGAAATGTTTTGCGTATGCTAGGCATAAAAACTATAGATTCCCCTTGATGACGGATTTATAAAGCAGACATCTTGTACTTTGAAATTAAAAAAAGCAATTTAGCCCTGGTCAAAATTCACAAAATAAATAGACACGCTGAAAAATTAAATCGTTTGTACTTCCGTATGTGTGCCATTTTCTAAAAATCCATCATTTTAAGTGCAATAGTATCACCCTCAAACCACCTGCATGCACAGCAGACAAAAAGTAGGAGGGGCGTCTCCCCATTTGCACACCTGTTTATTTCTGTTCTGCCATTCACGAGATTGTAGGGGACGGGCACAATTAAAAAATGTACTCTTCCCGGGTGCAAGTCTTTACATTGTGTCAAATTCGCCTTGTATCGATTAGTTCAATATTAAAAGGGCTAAAGGAGAATCTCAGGTTGGGAGATGTTAAATGGGAACGAGTGGTCAATTTGATTTAATCAGCAATAACAACATCATATGGGGAAATTAACCTAGCGGGCGATATCCCTTAAGAGGGCACAATGCACCCAATGTCCCGTATCTATTCAACTCCAAGCCTTTGTAATAAAGTTATCGTTGCTTACCCAGCGTTGTAAAATCATACAGCAAATCACAGATGCCACATTTCTGTCCCTGCCGCCACAAACCGCGACCGGTCCCCCAAACCACCGAGGTCACGATTGAAAAAACTAAACAAAAGTCTAAAAGTGCTAGTGACGGTAGTTGCTTTCAGATAACAGCACTACTGGTTTTGGAAGGAGCCCTGGTGTTTCTCTTGGCCCCGCCAGGCCACTTTACCCCACCTTTCCCCAGTAACAGCAATCCCCATTGGATAGAAGTGAGTTCGGGGCGGTAGGATATATTGGCTTCTTTGCCACACCCCAGAGCTTACTGCGTATATTAATATGGGTTCACTCCCCACAGCGGGAAACCACCACCCGTGTCCCATCTGGTCCGCTGGAGAGGATCCTTAACACGCGCCCCGCTGGGGTCCCTAGCATGACGCGCTGGCGTTTTTCGTCTCCCCAACGTATCTCATTTCCCAGGAAAGCTAAATAAAAATTACGGACGGCCTTTGAAAGCTCTTGACGAGACGAAGAGAAATTATAGGAAGCATTTTTATGTCAGGTCAATATTGAGGTCAGCATAGGTCAAAGAAGTTCCCATAGGCTTACAGCAGGGCAGTGTACGTTTCCACCTCTAGACATTTACTCAACAAAGCTAGGGCAAACATCTATGCATCATTGGATTCATCTCATGTGGCGAATCGAATGATGTAGGTATAATATGACCTTGCTAAGTCGAATTGTGAAAATGGCCTGACTTCGAGCTAGGTCAGGGTCACAGGGTGACCTGGTATTATCATGTTGTATATTAATCGACTCCCCGTGACAACAGAAGCACAATTCAAGCAAAATAAAGGCTTTATCTAAATTCAGTGAGAGGCTATTGGCAAAACAATCACTGTATCCTCCTGTGAGCTGACATGACCTTTGAGATGTCAGATGGTCAAAAACTCAACTTACCGTCAAGATAGTGGTAAGAATACACGGTGTGAGGATTTTTAGCTTTGTCTATCCAGTATTTACTGAAAACGAACCCTTTCAATTTTTCACCATAGACTTATGATGGGGCGACCAATAAATCTCACCCCACCTTAACACGAACGGGGCGGGTACCCCCCCCCGGGTTTTCGGAGATAATAAAACGGCGGCGCGTGGCCGCCGTACTTGGATACCTTTCCCTCATCATTTTTACAACTTCGTGAAAATTTTAAGGTTAGGTCATCTCAGGTCAGGTCACCAGTACAGGTCAAGTGACCCGACCTCAAAAAAAGTTTAAGATAGCATAAGTCGGAGCAGGGTGAACTTATCCGATTGAAACTCATATCACATAATGGCCCCACCGAGTTCTCTAAAATATGTTCCGGTATTTTTGATATCGATGACCTAAGGTCAGGTACGAGGTATGACCTCTCCATTGGAAATACATGGAAAAATGGTTTTTACGGAATAACTCAGTAACGAATGGTGATAGAGCATTTATTTTAGCTGCATTAGACTCGCCTGGGCTTTGCGGTTCTAATGATATGCATTTTATATAATTTGACCCTGACCTGACCTCAGGTCAGGTCAAATCCTTGATTTGACCTAGCAAGGTCAAATTATACATCATTCGATTCGGCTTGCTAAGAAGATTCATATAGTTCAAGTCGTTTTGCTCTATCTTTACTTGTTCAGATGTAATGGCCGAAAAACTGAATTTACATGTTATCCCTATGACGGGCATGTTTTGACCTCTCGTGACCTTAAATGTGACCTGACAAAAAATGGTTCAAATGTTTTCGATGGAGAAGCGGATGGGCAGCCCAACGCCGTTTACCGTTTTTCGCTACCTACCGTGGTTCTCGAGATCTTAGGGGCGGGTACCCCCCCCCGTCAATGCGAAGGTGGCTCAGACCCCCGTCAATGCGCGTGTTAAGTCAACAATATCAAAGTTCTGAGATAACAGATTTGTAGATCCTAATAACGTTATTATATTGTGAAAGTTTCAAATTGATCGGTTGGCTGATGTTCCTTAGGCGTCGCTTCAAACTCGTGATTTTAGGTTTTGAGGTCGGGTCGCTTGACCGGGGAAAGCTCCTTGACCTGACATGACCTGACCTAAAAAATCTTGGTCAGATACGTAGAATTAGTCAGGGATAAGGTAATGTAAGTTTTGTTGCTCTGCGTGTCTTCGTTTTTGCGTTATCTTGGGAAACCAGGAGGGGGCGAATTCCCCCCCAGCGAGACGCGTGTGAAACATCCACACCAATATGCCTCTATGTAATCGGACAAGTGCGCTTGTTGGGAGTAGCACTAACAAAGAAGATGAAGTAAATGGACGGTGGTTGGATTGTCATCGGCTGCTGACGGGGCGTGTGTGCCGCAGATTCGCGGGGGACGCCGCGGACACTGACCAACACAAAGGGACGGCGGCGTCGGCCCGGCTCCAAGCCTCTCACAGCTGTGCTCAAGACTGCCGACGCCACATTCGCTGATTTCGTGGGAAGGTGCCTTACGTGAGTATAGCTTACCGGGTCACACCCGAGACTGAGCAATTCTGAGAACCTGCGGCGAGCTATCTCAAAATAGCAGGTGCATCACAGCATGGTTATATGGAGAAGACGGCCATTATTAATATGAGGAAATAACAGGGGTGAAGGTTTAGGAAAATATATGTTGCGGTAGATCGTGTTTAAGTAAACGCTTAGTACGCTGTTAGAATTGTGTATATGCAATGATGAATATTAGCTCGCTTGGCAAGCTCCCGGTGTAACAAATGCAAACAATTCAGCGATATCAGCACCAATCTGTGCCAACAAACCTGGCACAACAGCACCGTCAGGCGGGGGAATCACGAGATAGCACAGGGGCTAGCAAATGCGGGAGTGGTGTCACGTCCCGGGACTGCCGGTACTCATCATATCCAGGGTTTTAGAGAGCGCCGGACTGCCGCTACTCATCACATCCAGGGCTTTAGAGAGCCCGGACTGCCGGTACTCATCATATCCAGGGTTTTAGAGAGCGCCGGACTGCCGGTACTCATCATATCCGGGGTTTTAGAGAGCGCCGGACTGCCGGTACTCATCATATCCAGGGTTTTAGGGAGCGCCGGACTGCCGGTACTCATCATATCCAGGGTTTTAGAGAGCGCCGGACTGCCGGTACTCATCATATCCAGGGTTTTAGAGAGCGCCGGACTGCCGGTACTCATCATATCCAGGGTTTTAGAGAGCGCCGGACTGCCGGTACTCATCATATCCGGGGTTTTAGAGAGCGCCGGACTGCCGGTACTCATCATATCCAGGGTTTTAGAGAGCGCCGGACTGCCGGTACTCATCATATCCAGGGTTTTAGAGAGCGCCGGACTGCCGGTACTCATCATATCCAGGGTTTTAGAGAGCGCCGGACTGCCGGTACTCATCATATCCAGGGTTTTAGAGAGCGCCGGACTGCCAGTACTCATCATATCCGGGGTTTTAGAGAGCGCCGGACTGCCGGTACTCATCATACCCAGGGTTTTAGAGAGCGCCCGCAGCTTTGGTCATATGGCGCCCAGGGCCGCCGCTAACCCCATTCTAGGGGAAGGGTAATGGGAAAGTGACGTCACAGGGGGCTCTAGGCACGTTTCAGAGACTGCACGACAAACTAGCAGTAGGGATCCAGACTGGGGGTGTAAAGTCTTGTATTGGCGATGTTTGTGCACACCGAAATTCCCAAAAGTCTACAAGGTTACCCACGTCGGGTACAGCTTGCGAACCGAAATGTGCACCAGCAGCTTCAGTCGGTCAGAACGTTTTAAAACCGGACCGGTCTGCTAGAAATTCTGTACCGTAGATAATATACTTCCAACAAGTCAGCTTCAAGGTGTTGTGAATGTAACTTTTGCTGGATATCTAGTCAAAAAGAGTTGAGCAGAATCCATCACTCGCCATCATTGATTTGCTTACGTCATCATGGTAGTTGTGTTCTTTCCAGATGGGACCCATCGCGCCGTCTGACTCCGGAGGAGGCGGCCAGACATCCCTTCGTCAGCTCCAGGCCAGGACCTCCCCTGCCACCGCCGCCGGCAGCCTCCTGGAGAGAAGAGCCCCTGGCCGGGGCACTCTGAGTCTCAGTCGGCCCGTGCCCCAGGCTGCGCCGGCCGGGGCCAGGTCAGAGCCGGCGCGGTCTGACCCAACCCCGCGGTCTGACCGCTCAGAATCTACCCGGTCTGAGGTAGTCTGGACGGAGGCGTCACGGCTGGCATCGGGGCGGTCCGACTCGGTCAGGGCGGAGGGACCGCGACTGCGCGGAGCCAGGTCTGACACGGCGCGGTCAGACGTCGTCAGGTCGGACCGGACCAGGTCAGACGGCTCGTCCGGTCCGGTGGCGCGGGCGACCGGTCAGCAGGTGCTGAGGTCGGACCTGGTGCCCCCGCCGGACCCCAGTCAGACCACCAACGGCGCCTGCCTTCCACCCATCCACTGAAACTCGGCACAACCCGCCTCCTACCTCCGACAGGCACATGGCCGCTCAATCCGGGACTAATGGAAAACCCAGCCCTAACACTGTCTCCGCTCCAAGCCAATAATTCGTCCACGTCGGCCACCTGCGGTTGGCTGTTTTCCAGTGTCTGTCTTGGGCACACCAGATGTCCGCCTTTGGTACACCCAGTATTGGCCTTCGGCACACTCGGTGTCTGTCTTTAGTAGGTGTATAGGTTACAGGGTAACCAAAAATCCGGGATTCCGCGGATTTCATAGGGTGCCCGCGGACTGCGTAAGGAATCCGCCGACTACCGAAAACTCGTCACTGCATGGAATTTCGGCCGTTTTTTTGTAGATTCACTGGAGTCACGAAATACCTGAAACAGAGCCGGATATCCGCGACAATCCTGGGTAGTAGGCCGGAGTCTTTGGAAAAAACTGAACATTTTACAACACCGTCTCACTCGAATCATTCCATAACATGTCTGGCAACTCCAAAGATGGATTCGAGTGGAAATGGTTTACATCCAATGTTAAGCGTACCTGTGCCTCCGATTTTAGAGGTGTTTGGATCTCCTTGGTCTCCTAGTGGCCTGGCGAGTTTAGGGAGATTTTTATTACATGTGTGATGAGAAAGAATGAAAACAAATGCATATTAGCCAATATCCACTTCCACTTGAATATTTTTAAAGTAACCATTCGGGGTATCATGGCTGCCTTTGATGAGAAAATATGAATTAGAAAAGTATTCCAGAAAAAATGAGTTCTTAGATTCATAATCTAATAAATGTTGAGGCAATAAAACCTCCATATCCTGTTTGGATGGGGCTTTCACGACCTTTCACGAGGGTTCTTGTTAAAAAATAAATGAACAAAAAAACATGTAGGGCGTTAAAAACATCCACCTCCGGCTGTCATCACAGCCGCATAAGAATCGGGAGCCGAGAGACAGCTGTCCCATATCTCGTGTGGAAGGAAGCTCAAGTGCGCATTTGTTCGATTTGATCACTAGGAGATCATGAAATCCTGACCATGTTTTTAGGTCTGGGATAGTATGTTTGATTTTCATTGCAACTATTCCACACGTATCCATCTCTGAGATGATTCGATATCTTATAGGGAAATGGAATGAGGTAGCGTCTGAATAATTTTCCAGGCTCTCCGCAGACACCCCAGTGTGTTCAGGTATTCCGTGGACTCTCCAGTGAACCCACGGAAAAACAGCCAGAATTCTGCAGGTTCACAAGCGTTCGTGGATGCCCGCGGACACCCGAGTAATATCCGCGGAATTGCGGATTTCGCGGATGCCCTGTTAAAACACATGCATCCAGCGTCGGCGTTTGGTACACCCGGTGTAGGCTAGGCCCTTGGTGCACCCCCTCCCCGATGTGATGTTGAGGCGCTGCAGTGCTGTTTACTCGTCCCGCCAGAAAGTCTCCAGATGATCCGTACTCGTCCCACCAGAAAATCTCCAGATGGTCCGTACTCGTCCCGCCAGAAACTCTCCAGATGGTCCGTACTCGTCCCGCCAGAAAGTCTCCAGATGGTCCGTACTCGTCCCGCCAGAAACTCTCCAGATGGTCCGTACTCGTCCCGCCAGAAAGTCTCCAGATGGTCCGTACTCGTCCCGCCAGAAAGTCTCCAGATGGTCCGTACTCGTCCCGCCAGAAACTCTCCAGATGGTCCGTACTCGTCCCGCCAGAAAGTCTCCAGACGGTCCGTACTCGCCCCGCCAGAAAGTTTCCAGATGGTCCGTACTCGTCCCGCCAGAAAGTCTCCAGATGGTCCGTACTCGTCCCACCCGAAACTCTCCAGATGGTCCGCACTCGTCCCGCCAGAAATTCTCCAGATGATCTGTACTCGTCCCGCTAGAAAGTCTCCAGATGATATGTACTCGTCCCGCCAGAAATTCTCCAGATGGTCCGGTTTGTACCATTCGCACCTCGCGACAGCGATTGTCATATCTGAACGCAACAGTTGAAGAACGCGGGAGAAGCGAGATTGATTCGCTTATGAGTACGCATATGAGAGGTTCATACGGGACGAATTAATATAAAATTCATAAAATTTCTGATTCAAACCTAGACCTGGAATTATATGAACCTTCCTGGAAGGATGTTCGCCGTTTCATTGAGATTTCAAAGTTTTTCTTGACTTAGCGGAAAACTAAAAATTGTATGCACGAAGTGGGAGTCGGACTGCCTCCTCGGGCCGTACTCTGACGCCGAGCCATGAGGGCGGCACCTGACGGTGGCGGCGCGGCATATCGGAGGGTAATTCCGAGTGTGGTGATGCGATACGGCGGGGTGTGCAGCAGTACGAGGGCCGATGATGTTAGAGACATGACCTGTTCAGCGTTGACTGAGGCATATTCTAGCGATTGCCTGCGACCTCCCGCTAGGACGGTGTATACATGTCTGCCCCCACCTCAAGGTTGGACGCGCACTGATTGTAAGGGTATGGTGAGCGCAATGACCTTGGCCACGTTGCAGTAAACTGGTTTTATACGTAGGCTCAATGGTGGTCACTGCGATGTCTATTGTTGAACCAAAGATCAAACCAAAGCAGATGTTATGTGTGGTTGAATATCGTATCGAATGAGAAGCCGTTTTATAAGTCAATACAAGCGTGCTCGCAACATGCGTATCCAGAGCCGGTGTGCCCGGGTATTAAAGCTTCGCTGAGTATAAGAAGCTTGGACAAGCATGATCTGCTGGCTTCGATGATTAGGCTGAGCACTTCTACGAACAAGCAGAGCCTACGTAGTGCCAGGAAATCACGTGCTTCGACATCTGGTGGTCCGTTCAATACCGGTAAACACTGAACGCAGGCGCGCTGATAATGCCACTGACTTCAGGTGAGTTACCCAGCCATGACCGTCTATGTGAATTTTTGGCCCACTTAATCCTGTAATATCGCTAGCCAGATTGAGGATATTAGCCTACCAAAAATACGTGTATGAGTTGAGCATGGGTGAAGGAAAGCCAGACGATACTCAGCGGACCTCAATAAAGTGTATGAGCTTAGACCGGTCTGATCTGGACACACATACGTGCATTTTTTCGAGAAAATATTTCCTACAATACCGGGTCCTTTTCGAATGACTTAAAATATTCTCCAAATCTAGAAAAAAATTATTTCAAGATTCTAAGGATCCACCATGCCCGTAAGTCCCTTAGTTCCCGTCAATGACCCAATTATGGTACACCTGGCAAAAAATGGGTTAAGAGGTTAAAAGACAGAAAATACTACGAATACATTTGTATTTGTATTTTTAGGTATTTATTTGTATTTATTTAATTCATTGCCCACGGGATGACCCCAATAAGATGCAAAGTAGAGGAGATAAAACAATGGTACATCGGTATAAAGGGCAATGGACATTATATACACATGGTAAGAGCACAAACACTGTACAACCGGAGTAAAATACCCAAAAGGGCACACGTGTATACAATGCTAAAATGATGAGCGTGAATAATAAAACATTAATGCGACAAACCTCTAAAAGAAATAAAGTACAGGCCCATAAAACACAGTCTCATACCATGGCTACAAAGCGGCGACGTAGGCCCTGACTTTTGTACGAAATGTTCCTTAATTATCGGCAAAGATGTCTGCAGCAGGGCACATATGTAAAAATATATTCAGTTGCTTCGGAAGTCGCGTAAAAGACCCTCTTTTGTCGTGCCAACCCTTGCGTATGGCACACGCAGTAGTGTTCTTTCTTACTGACGGGTGGCGCGAGATGGTACGTGTAAGCAAAATGACTCAAGAAGAGAGGGAGAACAAATGCGACCCCTAAAGATGTTTCGGATAAAAATGAGATTGTGCTGCTTTCGCCTAGCGTCTACCGATAGCGTCTACATTAACACTTGTGGCCTCATTGTAGGGACAGATCTCTCCAATACTCAAATGATGGGATTTCAATGTGAAATGTTTGGCGAGCGGCTCTGATGTTTACACGACTCGCAGCCGAGCTCCGCTCCCCGAGGAACATATAGAGTGTAGAGGCATTGTCGTTACCGCTCATTTCAACGGGCAAAACACGACCACGCAAACGATTAGACGTTCCGGGAGGGTTCATTAAGATTCTTTACCAAAATATTGTCTATCGATAATGCAGGGCATCATTAATTCAGCATAGATCCAAAACACCCACAAAGCAATGACTTGAACCATACCAGGGGAGCCCCCTACCATAAACATGCACGTACAGTCCCCCGCAATTGAAATTGCCATGACTAGGCTCGACCGGTTTAGGATGAATATCTCGCAACCTATGGCGTCTATAGCTTTATAAACGGGTTCTTCTTATGTATTTTTGCAAGAGCTTTTCAGTGGTTACCATTATTTCCTAATCTGACATCTGCGTGAGAAAATATTACAAAATTACTGATTTTGCTGCATTTTGACGGGGTAGTCTTCGGCTGACTTGCCACCGCCCCTGATAATCCCCGACCCTTCGCTGGACTGGCACGCATACCTGGGTCACGTGATTACTACGTGTTTACAACGACAGGTGCAAGGCCACACGTAGTAAGTAGTGTGTGGCAGGCAGGGGGGCACAGTGTTTTGAACCGAGGTGATCAGTACTGTCTCGCAGGTGTCAAGCCCCAGGCGGTCCGTCCAGTGACCGAGGCGCCTGGGCACGAGAGTCCAAGACTGGGTATGTCTGAGTTATGGCTTCAAACAATGTTTCTAGCCTCATAAGGCTCACAGGATCACTGCTGAAATATTTTTTCTGGGGGACTAGAGTTCATGGGGTTTAAAACGGCACCCTGTGGCCGATTTTGTTATTTAACACCCGCCCCGGCGGGTGTCCAAGCCATCTTTTGCTGTAGGGGAGAACACTTCCCCTCGAACCCGGCTCCTATGCAGGATAGAGGGAAACGCGAACACTGGTAGATGGTTCATAAGAATTTTTGCGAAACTGCATTACTCAATTTTTGTCTCAGGTCAATATTTAGGTCATGACAGGTAAAAAAATGTGATAGGGTGTAGAGGAGTTTATGGGGCCTATCGTCTGACTGAATTCAGTTAGTATAAACTGTATGGCGCCATTGGCTTCCTCTTTTTACGGAAAAATCGAACCATGTATAATATGACTATACTACATGAAATCATAAAAGTAACGTGACCTAAAGCTGGGTCAAGGTCTTTATCTGATCTAGCATAATGAATATGCATATCAATCAACTTGCAATAACAATCCAAACGTAATGGTATCAAAATAAAAAACTTTTTCATCATTTCCTGCGAAATTATTGACCCAAGTCTACCTGTTTAACCCTCGCCCCGGTGGAAGGTGCTTAAACACCCCCTCGGGTGTTTTCCGGCGGCACGAAAAAACGGCTGCGCGGGGCGCCGCCGTACTTAGCACACTTTATCCTTGATTGATTCCGCAACTTTTCCCCAAATTTTAAGGTTGGGTCATCACAGTTCAGGTCACCAGTGCAGGTGACCTCACCTACAAAAATGTTTAAGCGGCATAAGTAAGAAATGGGTGAATTTATCGAATTAAAACTTATTCCATATAATGGGCCCACCGAGTGCTACAACATATATTCCGGGATTTTTCATATCGATGACCTAAGGTCAACTACGGACCATGACCTCGCTATTGTAAATACATGGGAAAACAGAAATTGGGCTGATTTGTGTACTCAACAGCTGAGAAAACCTCAATATTCCCTAAATCGTAGTATCCTGGGACCCTTTCCAGGCTCCTGTTGCAATTTTTGACCTGTGACCTCTGAGAGGTCATCTGGGGCTTTTTAAGCAGTTTTCAGACTTATGTCAATAACTGCATGAAATGATCCAGCTTTTATTTTGATATCATTGCGTTCAGATTGCTATTGCGAGTCGATTGATTGCATATTGACTATGCTAGGTTAAAAAGTGACCCTGAGCTGAGGTCTGGTCATTTTTAAGTTTTGACCTAGTATGGCTCGTTCGATTTTCCGATTTGATTCATCATTCGATTTTCCGTGACGAGAGGAAGCGAATGGTGTCTTACTCAACTCTCCAGACGCTAGATACCAAAAACTCTACTCAAAATCCCACTTCCTTTGACCTGTCATGACCTCAAAATTGACCTGAGCCAAAAAGTGACAAATGTAATTTCTTCATGAATTTGTATGAACTATCCAACAGCGTTCGCTTTTTTCGCTATCCCACGTAGAGGCCGAGTTCGAGGGGGTGTTCAAACACCCCCTCCCACCAGGGCAAAGATGGCTCGGAGGCCCACTGGGGCGCGGTTTAAGCAATCCAAGATGACCTCTCAGAGATCACAGGTCCAAACTTGCAGCATGAGCCTGGAGAGGGGCTTAAGCTACTACGATTTGGAGGATGTGAAGGTATTCAACTACATATCAACAGAAATAAAACCATTTCCCTCAATTTTTGTTTTCCCATGCATTTCCAATGGAGAGGTCATGATCTGTATTTGATCCTAGGTCATCGATATGTAAAATCCCGGAATATGTTTTGCGCTAATTGATGGGGCTATTATGTGATATGGGTTTTAAGAAGACAGATTCACACCGTTCCTACTCATGAAATCTTAAACTTTTTGGAGTTGAGGTAACTTGACCTGCACTGTTGACCTGACCTGAGATGGTGCAAACGTAAAATTCTAGAAAATGTTGAAGAATTAATTACGGATAGGGTGCGCCAATTACGGCGGCGCTTCGCGCCGGCATTTTTATGCACAGTCGGAAAAATCTGAGGGAGGGTGTTCAGACTCCCCTCCCTCCGGGGGAGGGTGAAGACGACGCCAAGAAATTTTTGATTTGGCTGAATCCAGTCAGGCGCAAGGGATAATAATGGGAAAAGCCAAGTATGTCAACCAGACACCACCTGGCCTCTTTTTCGCACCCACTACGACGTGGGGCGTAAGTCCATCTCCCTTTCCCCTGTTAACTCAAGAGGCAAAGGTGATACGAAAAATAGAAATGGCGCTGGAAGCTCCTTGCCGTCTTGTTCTAAAGATATGAGCACAAACAAGCTCGAAACTATGACCTCCGGTGATCCCTGGTAGCGTCTTTACTGACGTGATCTCAAAATAACTAGACGATATCTGGGAAATTTTTATTTCGAAGAGCTTTTGAATGAGGAGGAAACTCGACCATGGCCTGCTGTAGGAGTCGCGTTTTTCCCTTGCTTTGTCGTTCTTATCTAAGAAAAACAAAAATGACCCACATGGGCGTGGAAATCACGTTAAAACTCGTTCACCTGACCTGAACTGTTATCAATTTACAGTTATAAGTTGTCAGGCTGATAACCATAAATTGGTGTAAGTCGACTAGTCTCTCATTTAAATCGGCTCCGAATAACTCGCCAAAAATGAGGATGGGGCCCGGGAAGAGCACCAAGGCGATTAAAATTATGTATATGGGCATATTTTTTCCTTTATATTCCCCGCTTAGCTTATCAATGGAATGGCCTGGGGTTGTGGGGTAAGTTTGAATTCAAATTGTTTATCAGGTTTAACATATATGCCTGTTCCATGGGTGTCTGTTCCTGTTGTGAATTATGCTGATAGTATTGTCACCATTGTGCTGCAAAATAAATAAATAAATATCTCTTTATTATATGGTAATCAGGACTTATGGACCAGAAAATGGTTAAAATAAAAATGATTAACATATTTGGCTACAATTCATGAACGCTAGGTCGCTAAAACTCCTTATGAAGAACAAGAAGGGAGCATGAAAAAGTGCCGTTTGGCTAATGGGGTCTCAATCACAAAAAATGGTAGATAAATGCATGAGGTAATGAGTCGAAACCTGCCACTACACTAAAAATGACTAAAACTATCGACTTGCAAGTACTGAATCCTCATATTTATTTGAAATGTTTCGAAATTAGGAGCAGATATTCTGCCTGAATTTTATTCCACTGTTTTTTTGTTGCTCATGTGTCCAGAGCGAAATACACACATTCAGGTCTTGCTTGTTTTCGCATTTTTCCAGGGACAAAGGAAGAAAATGGGTTCAAAGCAGCTTTGGGGGTTTACACACACCGACTGTTGAGGCTATATAGTGTCGCCAACTCTCATGTTGCTGGGAGATGGGCACAAAGGGAACATTACATGAATCGAAAAAGAGCTATTGTTTTCTTTATTAGGCTCTTCGGTTTCCTACCTTGCCCTTGCTTGCCTGGTTATGTGCTCATAACGACCTTCCTCAAAGGTCACATTAGCCCTTGCCAAACGGGAAAGGCCTTCAGGTATTTCGAGCTAGAGGGGTACTGTTTGCCAGTTAGGGAAAAATTCCAAAGGCTGGGGACCATTGGTAGGGGCTGCCAACCAACAATGGTCATCAGCTTATATTCAAATATATCCTGATTTGCACAAATCAGTATTCAGATAGAGGGATGTCTTCAATTCCAATTAAATGCTAGAGACGCTGTATTGGAGTGGTCAGCGTAGCTGGATTCCACCCAGCCGACCCGGGTTCAAGGCCCGGCGGTTTCCCTGAACAAGGAGCAAGCTGGTTCCCGGGATATCTTTTCAACAGTAAAAAAGTTGGCGACACCATATGACACTGGCAGTTGGTGCATCGATAAGCCCAAAAATTATTTATTACGTATAATATCGTATAAAGTTAGTGATAAGGGGATGAGGTGGCTTAGGGGATAGCACCCTTGTATTCTAAGCCACCGGTCCCGGGTTCAAGTCCCGGCGGAGCCTCTGAATAAGTCGATCTGATCCCCAAAATCCCTTCCAACAGGGTGAGAGTTGGCGACGCCGCGTGGCCCTGGCAGTTGGTGCGTCGTTAAACCCCAACAATTCTTAAAGTTAGTGATAAATGCTTATGTGCCTCTTTCCGGGCGACCAAAACCAATGCAGATACGTTAAGTTGAGATGGCAGCTATGGATGCACGATAGTTAGGGGCCTCAAAGCCAGCTAGGCTTTCGAAAGATTGCACGAGCTTAAAACACCCTTTAGCCCAAGGGGCTCAATATTAGGCTGCGGGAGTTCTCAAAAATTTATCGAGGCTAAAGATTTAAACTCAATGAAATCCCAAAACAATATACTGATAATAATCTCTCGGGCTAAACCAGAATCAGACCAGGTTAACATTCGTTTCCAGTCCAATTTTAGTCTTGTTGGTAATATACCCTCTCAGGTCAAGGGAGCAGCGTAGGCTTCAGGGGCGTACGCAGACCCGAGTTTTGGGGGCAAACCCATGTCTGCCTGTCCTCCTGTGGGGGGGAAGGGGGTGGGAGCGAATATTTTTGCTCTACATACCTATTGTAAACACCTTTTTTCAGTGCTCGACAGATTTAGTATAAGCTACCTCTCCAAGTGCATGATCGCTCTCCGGGGGGAGGGGGAAGCGAATATTTTTTTGCTCTACAGGCTTAGTGTACACACCTTTTTCAAAAATTTCTCCGGCGTTTGGGGGGAAAGATAGTTTGGCCCCCCTCCAGCGCTTTGGGGGGCCATGACCGGAATGCCCCCTGCGTCCGCCAAAGGTAGGCTTTGGTTACAAGGTTCCCGGGGTAATATTCTGGTTTCGCCCAAACAGAATATGTAAACAATATTTATCCTAAAATATTTTCATTTCAGCGACACATCGAAAAATTTTACCATCAATAATAGCTGGAACCAATGTCGCGCTAAATTTCGAAAAGTAGTAGCTCTCGAGTTGGTGGATTTCATCAGAGAAACATTCACTATTCACTGCCCTTTTACCCTCGGTGGTCGCACGTGGCAACAAGGCCCCTCAAACAGCATCCAGTTCTAATGGAGGACCCAAGGGGAGGGGACAATACGTGTTTCTCCTCGAACGAAAAAGCTCGGAGCAAAACCATAATGTTATCCCCCTCCCCTAAGCTGTCGACCTTTTCCCCGGCTCCTTTTAAGTTCATAAGCAAGGTGTTGGTGCTTTAACTGAAGAAATAATTTTCAAACAGAACCAGTCAACTTCAGTGTGAATATTGGAGCCTGGTCCTCTTGATATTTTAAATCGTATTTGGGTGAATGATCCTTGGATATCGAAAGCAAGCATTTTGTGGCCACATATTTCACCCAGTGACGCCTGTTTGTTTTGCTTTTCGACTTATATTTAATCCCCACTCCCCGCCTCCCCAACCTGCCGGCTAGTTAGATTGTTGCAAAAGCTTTCACTGCGTGATGTTTTTTCCTGCGTTTCGATTTTTGTTTGTCCCACCAAAACTACCGCCTAGATCCATCACTGACCAATTTTACCGCTAATGATACGCACAACAACCAGCACTATCACCGCTAAAGCTGCTACATAGGCTTTTATACCTTTGTAATACTGCTTAAAATTATCTAATATTTTCAGCATAAAATATGATCAAATCCTTCCGACAAGTGAGGGTGCTGCCAAAAGGCCGCAAGAAACCTAGCGCTAATTCCCTGGCTCAACTCCCCCGGGTTCATCTCCTTGGGTTCATGTCCCGGGAGATTCTCTGAATAGGTATGCTGATCAGATGCACCAAATCTATCCTTACAGGGTGAGATTTGGTAACGCCATATAACATTGAGAGCTGGAGCGGCGTCTAACCCCAACAATTTTTATTAGAGACTATCGCAAACGCTATGCCAAGCTTGCACCGTGTGATGTCAGTCTAGAGGCCAGTTCATGGAAACTCCATCCTCCCCAGTTAAAGCAATGGCTGCCGTTCGTTGAGAGGAGACGACTACGTGATTTTAGTCAAGCGAGGGCACAGTTTTATGCTCCCGAGAAATAGGCTCTACATAGGTTCTCAAGCTGGAAATTTGAAAATTCTCTGTGGACGGAATTAAGCTCATTTAGTTGGAAGCAATTGTCCCATAATAAATAATCGCCGCCACCGACGAAACAGTGATAGAGCCAGTGAACCGTCACCCTTGACAAGAAAATTTCCCATCTAAAAACAAAACCTCGTCAGGTTCAGGCTTCTTGAGACCTTCGCAAAATGCTGCCCACACAATGCCCGATTTTCCTATTGTTTCTTAAATCGCGATGTTTAATGAAAATTGGGGGCCTGCCCCCACCATAGGGGGATCCAGGATCACCGATGGGGGTCACCTTGCCGGGGGTGGGACGTCATCCGTACAAATTGGGTGCCACTTTTGGCCGGTAAAAGCTTTCAGGTGGGTGCCAAATCCTATGGCGGGGTGCCGATTTTCGCATCCTGGGGGAGGGGTGGAAGTGACATTTCAGGAAGTGCCATCGACCGTTTAGAGGAATGCTGTGATCATTTTAGGGACGCCGAGGGTCAATGAGGGGGACCTGCATTCCTTTACCCTTGGATCCACCTATGGCTCCAACTGTCCCCTCTTCTGACGAGTATCTGAAAATATTATTTTAATGAAACCTCCAAACAAAGTTGTATCACTGTATCAGCCGTTTTACCAGAATCCTGTCTAAATAAACATGCAGGTGAGGGGAGCCCGGCAGCCAATGACAGCTTACATGTTTCGCAACCCAAGCACAAGGACGGATATAGGAGGGAAAATTCGTGTGCTTCCCCGCAGCAAAATATATTCCGATGGTTGGCCCCATCTGTGCCCATCTTATTGGATATTGCTCCCCCCTCAAAAAGCAACTCGTGGTTCTGCCACTGCATTGCGTGGTTTCTGCCACTGACCGGGGCCCCAGGTCAGTGACGCCAGTTGTCCAGCACACAGCAACACAGTGGGAGCAATTGCAATACGAGTGCCCCTCAGACACGACAAGATTTGTGAGAGGGATGAATGAGCTGGCACAATGCCAACCGCCCATTCATCTGTGAGGTCACGTGGTCCAGGTATGGGCGAGAGGGTCAGGGATTATCAGAGGCGGTGGCAAGTCAGCCGAAGACTACCCCGTCAGAAAGCAGCAAAATCAGTAATTGTGTAATATTTTCTCACCCAGATGTCAGATTAGTAAATAATGGTGACCACTGAAAAGCTCTTGAAAAAATACACATGATGCACCCGTTTCTAAACCTATAGGCACCATAGGATGCAAGATATCCATCCTAAACCGGTCGAGCCTAGTTATGGCAATTTCAATTGCGGGGGACTGTACCTGGCAAGTCCGCCGCAAGTGGCACAGCTCTGTCCGAACTTGCCTGGGCCCGGTTTTGAGCCTGCTTGGTCCACCACCGAAGCCTCCCTTCTAATGGCTGCGTCCTTCGTCGGCGCCTGAGGGCAATCCCAATGTCGCCTCGGGGCACCTAGATCCCCGCGCACGGAGAGGCACGGCTCAGCGGAGAGCCGGGCAGTAGCCGCACACGGCTGAGAGCCGCGACGTGACTCCCCTACTCATGGCTCAGCGGAGAGCCGGGCAGTAGCCGCACATGGCTGAGAGCCGCCACGTGACTCCCCCTACTCATGGCTCAGCGGAGAGCCGGGCAGTAGCCGCACATGGCTGAGAGCCGCCACGTGACTCCCCTACTCATGGCTCAGCGGAGAGCCGGGCAGTAGCCGCACATGGCTGAGAGCCGCCACGTGACTCCCCTACTCATGGCTCAGCGGAGAGCCGGGCAGTAGCCGCACATGGCTGAGAGCCGTGACGTGACGGCAAAGACGAAAACCGGCAGTGGTATTTGCGAGAAGCAAATATTGCCAGTGCGTAAAAGTAGATATTCCATTCGTTTCGTTATGGAGCAATCTTTCCTCAACCGATGGTTTCAACAAAAGTTGAATAATTAAAGCTAAATCAATATTAGCGACTTATGCTATAAAGACATATATGTATATATATATATTATATATATATATATATATATATTGGTAAATATATTTTGACACATACATTAGATACGTGTCAGTGCCCCGTGTTACTGCTGTGGTGTTTTTGATATTGTATTTACATTTTTCATTATATGACTCCGTCGAAGCTCCAGGGGCGAAATATAAACCGTTAACATTACTTTAGCTTTAACTATTCATTTTTAACAATCAATTGAGGAAGGTTACTTACTCCATAACGAAACGATACGATAGGAACCTCAAAGCGACACCTTCCCATCTGACGAATATCGAATCCCTATTCCATATCGTCACATGTGTTGTTTTCTCAACAGAGTGAGTTTGGCACCAGCCCATCTATTTAATTCGATCGACAACAAGAATGTCCCAACATAAGGTTGAAGTCAAATATAAAAATACTAGCTGTTTGCTAGTGCATGTATTTGCGTTTACTTCTGTTCTCCGCGTAAATACTCAAGTAAAAGCAAATACATACACTAGCAAACAACCTACAGGCATTCTCAAGTAGGATTATCATAAGCGGTACATGCAATATGACTTGTCGCAAAAAATCATTAAGATGACAAGATGCACATGCCCAAGTCTAAAGGCCTGCATCATGAAGTAATATCACCACTACATTCAATCAAAAAGAAAAAAACCTCGCACGGCCAATGAACACCACATTCCTGATATGTATTTTTTCGTATGGCCTTCTATATGGCCTTTTCGCTGAGCTAATAAAAAACCTCACGACTACAAAAAACCTGTGGGCGAACCTAAGGAGGCGAAAAAGCATGGCTCATTGCACAGTAGTGACGCGTGGACGGGGACTACCCAACAAAGTCTGGCTTTGGGTCGATCGGAGAGCCAAATGGAAAGAAAAGCTGAGGCGCAGAGTAGCGTCAAGGATCACACGGACCATGTTTTTGGCAAATACAAAAATCGTGAGGTACCCTAGTAGCAACAGAGAGAATGTTGAAACAGCAGAAGGTGCTGATAGGAAAGGGAGGTTGCGAGATCGGATAGTGTGTTGAATGATCCACAGGAGAAGCTAGTGTGAGACCCTATCGACCCGAGCCTTTCCAGAATCAGCCGTACCCGCTCAGACACCGCTGCAGCATTCTTAAATCGACCGCGCGTCGGAAAACCATGCAGCGGGTAAACGTATTCGATAACGCGAGGCCAGTCTGAAGAGATCGAGTTGGTAATCCGAGAGATTGATCGACCCACTTTACTACACGATCGGTGTGTCCGGAAACCGTTAGGTTAGCATCGACTATGACCGCCGAGGTCACGAACTTCCCCGACACACTCGGGCTCAGGTTCCGATTGAGAAGTTGACCCAGACGGGTACGCGCCTGAGAGTCGCTTCAACAATTTGTCTTCTGCAGTATTTTGTGTCAGTTCACACCTGATCGATTATCATCATCAGATTAACCATTATCATTATCCGTCTGGTCATGTGTGGAAGAATAGAGGGCGTCCCACAACAGCCATCCGCGAGGTGGCGACTTCATTGTTCGCACCACTTTTACATAATCGGCATACATACCGCCATTAATGGTGACAAGAATGTTATTTATGCACAGTTAAGAGCGCACTGGGGTGGAAATCGCGCCTTCCTGTACACAAAATAGAGGTTTTGAATCGGAAATTTCGCCACTGGCGATGACCATCAGACGCCTACCGGAGACGTAGGAGACGGGGTATTTCAGATTGCTATGATTAGGGGCAATTACAGGCGTCATTATTATTATTAGGATTACATATATTATTAGGCATCAGAGGAGCTATTTTAAGATGCTGCCATGGGACGTAACAGTTAAACTTGTTACGCAGCGCCGCTAGAGGAAAAAGCCATGTTGTTCAGAACATAGCGGACGACATGTGAATAGACAATCAGACATAAACTACCCGCTCTAGCACCTCCCCAAAGACACACAATACTGATGAATAGCTTCGAGTTAACTGTCCTTTTCTAAAAAAAGGGCATCACATTTCCCTACCATCATCCGCGTGGCAAGGCAGCATACATACTTCATTGAAGCGCTATACATTTTTAATAATCGGTAACACATTCTTCGACACATTCGGCAACAATGCGTGGGCTAACAATACCTGGCCCAGGGGCTTTGTTAGGTGCTAAAGTGAACAGGACCCTCATCATGGTGGCCCCATGCCATCGCAGACACATGCAATCGAAAAAAACGCCCCAATCGTAAATGTAAGTGCGGTATGTAATTCTGCCACACCGGGGTCCGTGAATTTGCTCCCGATGTAGTTCTGCCATACCGGAGTCCGTCCTTAACGCCCCAAATAATCAGCCTGACTGCGAATGTAATTCTGCCACACCAGGGTCCATTAACTTGGCTGCGGATACAGTTTTGTCACGCTGGAGTCCGTGAACTTGGCTGCGGATGTAGTTCTGTCACACTGAGGTGTGTGAATTTGGCTGCGGATGTAATTCTGCCATGCCGGGGTTCGTGAATTTGACTGCGGATGTAATTCTGTCACACCGGGGGTCCGTGAATTTGGCTGCAGATGTAATTCTGCCACACCGGGGTCCGTGAATTTGACTGCGGATGTAATTCTGCCACGCCGGGGTCCGTGAACTTGGCTGTGGATATGCCGTTCACAACCATAGGTCAAATGATTACTGTCGTATCACACAAAACAGGAGAAATGGAACGTTTTTTGTTGTAACACGCTTAAAGATACGCTTTTTTGTACAAAAGTCGCCCAGAATAGGTGCAAAAATATCTGTATCTCGTGAGCTTTGTATGAACTGGGAGTACTTCAACGTAGAAATTGGCTTGAAATGTCTTCCCTTCCCAGGAGAGCCCCCAGCGTCCCGGGCTCCGCCGCATCCGACGGAAGGTGATAACGTAACACGAGTTTTACAATGTTCCACCACCCGTTACTCTTTTGCATGTCGCAGTTCAGCATATTGTTTTCATCAAAATTATCAAAGGATTCGGGAAATTACAGATGAGCAAACATGAAAAGGACATTTGACGCCACTTGGATACCGAAGATGGGGATGACGTCACCACATCGACTCATGATTTTCAGAGGTAAAATAGAGCCTATGCAACGCAGAGCACAGGGCGCGCCTCTCTCGCCCTCTTCAATGTCATCTTCCCTCAACACTCCAAAGATCATGTTGCTATTTTTATTTGTTTTCTTGAAAACAATCGTTTTATCTTATTGCACAGAACATAGCAGCGGCAGCAGGCTACAAAGACCACGACCATGCCTATCCTGCTCGTTTCACCGGTGCCAGCAGGCACCGAGGGGGCCTGCTACCGAGGCAGCTGCGCCAGCTCGGTAGCAGGCGGGCCAGGCAGACCAGCGAGGAGGGCAGAGGGAAGCTGAGCTCGGGCCGCAGCATCTGCCGGAGTGGCGCGAGCTCGCATCGAGCGGGGCACAAACAAATGGCTCGAAAAGGAAAAGGTTTCCAAACTTTCAAACAATGCACGGTAATTGCGCACGTTTACCCAGACGAGCTCACGGAAATGAGGCAGAGGCAAACAGAACACGTGACTTTGGAAGACGAACACATCAGACGGGGGAGAAATAGCAAATCCACAGACCCGACACTATGAGAGCCGAGCCATTGCCAGGAAATGACTTTGGAGCCGATCTCGTTCCACTTCATAGTCCGCCTCTACTCTCCGAGCCGATGTGGCATCATCTGGCAACATCTGGCAACATCTGGCACACTGCAACAGCCAGGCAGAACACGGGGCCTCAGCGTTAACGTTCAAATTACCCAGAAATTACAGCAATGACAAGTGCCT